>JABUQX010041802.1:32500-42500 GCA_015478945.1 Trachelipus rathkii
TAAAATTGATCCTGTGGGGGTTTCCTTCCGCAGGGTTTTGCCCAGCGGAAGGTTTTCCTCCACCCCATCTTTTCCTCTTATTATTATTATTATTATTATTATTATTATTATTCATTCCTCTTCCCCACTCATTCAGGTGGTGAGTGGAGTGTGTGAATGTTTTTTTTTGTAGCTAGTATATTTTATTTTATTACAATGTTGCTATTTTTCCAGATCAAAGCATATTTTTGAAAGATTATTTTGATTTTGTTTTTCTTTTCTGTATATATTTTAATAATGAATTGCTGAAAAAATCAGTTTGAGGGGTACAAGTCCCCAGGATGAAGAAAAGAATGAGGAGCCCGTAAGTTTTATTTGAATGTATTATTACATATTTTTTATGTATGTTTATTTTTAACTTTCTTTTTCTAATTCTTTTGTAAAAATGTCCACCCACAGGTCTTTTCTTTTCTCAATGTTTTAATTTTATTGCTTGAATCTGATGATGCTGCTGCTGCTTGAAGTTTATTTTTTTTACACACACACAACATGTTTTTTTTCTTTTACTTACTAACTTTATAAGAAAATGGAATGAGTGCGGCCTTTGCATGTGTGAGAGAATGTGTTGCGAGTGATTAACCAACCACACTTGCCACCAAATCGCTTGTCACTGGGAGCTTCCGCCTGCCGCATGCCCCACCAGCCCACTGCTTATGTTACCAGCATTTATTTTCCTGGGTGACCAAAGCCCTCTCATCCTCTCAAGTATTTTGAAAAGAACTTAAAGAAAACAAGGAAAAGAAGAAATCACTGAAGTTGAAAGGTAGTTATTTAGCGTATCTATTATTTTTTTCATTTTGTTTAATTACAGGTTATAGTTATAGAGTATAGTATTTTTTAGGTTAGGTTAGTAGGTATTATTATTATTCTGCCCCTCAGGGGTGCCCTATACTTTTCCTTTGTCCGGAGTAAAATCCGCGACAATCCTGATGAAAAGATATCCAGCTTCCGAATGGAGCAAATAATTTAAAAGCTGGGTTATCTGGCCTCCAGCTAAATTAATGGCAGGAGTTGCAACATTATTATTATCATCATCACACAATAACAAATAATCTAGGCTATATCTTTAATGGTTGGTAGAATTCAGAATAGTTTCAATAGAATTTTCACATGAAAAATAAAATTTATCATAGTGCTAGATGCTCTTGCCAAAATAAGAGTTTTGAAATTATATATATATATATATATATATATATACTATATATATAAATTTATATATATATATATATATATATATAATATATATATATATATATATATATATATATATTATCCAAATAAAAGAGATGTGACAAATAAAAAAAATTAAGAAATAAGCATAAACTACCTATATTACAATAAAGACCATACCTCTGGAAATTTCTCAAATATGTAATGGCAAGACACAGAAACCTGCAACTAGCCTTTAACAAAGAAGGAGAGATGCTCAACTGTGTCAACACAAGTTGGAAATATGTGGACTGAAAAATATATATATATATATATATATTATATATATATAAATATATATATAATATATATATATAATATATATCTATATATATAATATATATATATATAATATATATATAATATATATTATATATATATATATATTTTATTTATTTATTTTTACAAAACACCATATCCCGCATAACTGCAGGGTGATGTTGGTGGTTGAAAAGTTTTCAAACTTATCATCACCATTCACAAAAAGAAACAAATGATAGAAGGGGGTTTTCAGCCCCTTGCTATCAGACGAAGAAAATTACGAGTTTTCTCTCTATGATTCGACGACTTCGCTAATATTCAAAATTTAAAATTTGTTTTCTTTTCTTTTTTAATTTTGCATTTCATTTCAAATAATTAATTAAAAGAACTGTTGTCGAAAAAATTGTTGCTCCTCAATTTTGTATTTTATATGAAAATAATTTAAAAATAAATACTTAATATTTTGAAATTTTGATTTGTTAAAATAAATTTTTCTTTACTAGATAGGAAACTTTAAACCTTAAATTGCTCTCTTCTTTACAAACAATTTCCAAAATACTTATTTAATAATTTCCTTCTCAGATTTTCAATCCTCTCTCCAATGTATAATCCCTTTCAGATTTTCAACACTCTTCTGTAGTCTTCCTTCTGCTGCTTCTCTTGCTTGCATCCCTTCTGGCTTCCACCGCACCCACATTCGATGACAGTCAAATCATATATATATATATATATATATATATATATATATATATATATATATATATATATATATATATATAGATATATATATATATATATATATATATATATATATATATATATATATATATATATATATATAATATATATATATATATATATATATATATAATATATAAATATATATATATATAATATCTATATATATATATATATATATATATATATATATATATATATATATATATATATATATATATATATATATTATATATATTGATAAAAAAAACTTCTTTTTTATATTTTCCATTTTTATTAAAAGAATATTCTTCTTGCAGTTTTTAGCTTTAACTATTTTAAATATATACAGTATCTTTTTTACTCATCTGAATAAAATTATTTCAAAATACAAAAAATTTATTAAAATATATGAATACTTCAAAAATTTCATCCAAAATCAAATGGAATTAATTAAAAAAATGTGCTCTTCTAATAGTACGGTATATTACTATATTCTTTTTGAAATCAAAGCAAGAATAGAAATTATTTCTTTTTTAAAAAAATATATATAAATATATATATATATATATATATAAATATATATATATATATATATATATATATATATATATAATATATTTATATATATAATATATATATATTTATATATAATATATATAGAGAAAGAGAGCGGAGAAGAGAGGGAGAGAGAGAGAGAGAGAGAGAGAGAGAGAGAGAGAGGAGAGAGATGAGAAGAGAGAGAAGAGAAGAGAGGAGGAGAAGAGAGAGAGAGACGAGAGAGAGAGAGAGAGGGAGAGAGAGAGAGAGAGGAGAGAGAGAAGAGAGAGAAGAGAGGAGAGAGACGAGAGAGAGAGAGAGAGAAGAGAGGAGAGAGAGAGAAGAGAAGAGAAAGAGAGATGAGAGAGAGAGAAGAGAGAGAGAGAGAAAGAGAGAGAGGAGAGAGAGAGAGGAGAGAGAGAGAGGAGAAGAAGAGAGAGAGGAGAGGAACGAGAGAGAGAGAGGAGAGTAGAGAGAGAGAGAGAGAGAGGAGTAGCAGAGAGAGAGAGGAGGAGAGGAGAGAGAGAAGTAGAGAGAGAGAGAGAGAGAGAGAGAGAGAGAAGGGAGAGAGAGGGAGAAGAGAGCAGAGAGAGAGAGAGAAGAGAGAGAGAGAGAGAGAGCAGCAGAGTTGGAGAGAGAAGAAGAGAGGAGAGAGCAGAGAGAGAGAGAGAGACAGAGGGGGGAGAGATAGAGATAAAGAGAGAGAAGAAGGGGAGAGAGGGAGATAATAAAGAGAGAGAGAGAGAGAGAGAGAAGAGAGAAGAGATGAGAGAGAGAGGTGAGAGAGAGAGAGAAGAGAGAGAGCAGAAAGAGAGAGAGAGAGAGATGAGAGAAGAGAGAGAGAGGAGAGAGACGAGAGATATTGTGCGCATACAAGAAAACTTTTACACATTTTTCTTTTTAAAATAAGAATATTTAGGCTAGTTTTATTCACATCTTTATGTATTAAAAAAAAAAAAAAAAAGTTAATAAAAATTCAGAAACCTTAATTACTTTTTTTTATCTATAGGAAATTTTCACATCAATACTACATAGTCTTCTAGCTAGACCTTTACTTACTTTGTAATACTTAGCCTTCTAGGCCAGATTTGTATTCATCTGAATTTTGTCTAACAAAATTAAAGGGGAAATTAACAGAATAATGAATCCAAAACAGAAATATCGAAAAGTGACTTCATTAATCAGACCTTCAGAAACCAGAATAAAAGTGTCTCAACGTTTGATTCACTTTCGGAATTGGCAGCTGTAACATTTAAATTTTAAACAAAAATAAAAAGATAAATTTTATGAATAATTTTATTACATAATGCTTCAAACTCTTTTTATATATTAATATTCATATACGTCCTAAGCTTTCTTTTTACTTTTCAAGCTTGGTTTGAAAAGAGGAAGTTAATTGGTTAATTGAAACAAAACCCGGTTTGGTTTCCTGACACCACACGCAACTATATTATATAATTATATATATATATATATATATATATATATATATATATATATATTATAAATTATATATATATATATTAATATATATATATATATATATATATATATATATATATAAATTATATATATATATATATATATATATATATATATATATTTATATATATATTATATATATATATTATATTATATATATATAATATATATATATATTATAATATATATAGATATATATATATATTACATAGTAATATATATAATATATAATAATTATTATCACTCTTCCTCCTATAACCAGATTTGGGGTGAGGTGCGTAGCATACACAGTAATAGAAAAGTAGTAGAGAGAACATGCTGCACCTCGAAAAGAAAGCCACCCTTTTACCATCCCCTTTATACTCTCCAGTGAAGAAATTGTCGCACTCACAAAAATCCACCCTGAGGCTTATTTGAGGCGCGACGGACCCTCACTCGTCCGTATTCTGCTTTAATGGGGGTTTCATCCCCTGAACAGATCCACAAACATACCCCTCAAGAACATCCAGCCATTCCATTGCTATGCAACATTTTTCTCGTCTCTGCCTAAACTCAGATTCCATCTCCCTTCAGTCATCTTTTCCTGATTCAATCCCCTTCCTTCGGTCTCCCACATGTCGATCCCAACCACTCACATATCTCTCTTAACCAACTGACTATCATTTCCTATCCATATGCCAAACCATTTCAATGGCCTCACGTTTATTCTCTTATTTACTCCCTTCTCCCGCCACAAAAACTCCTTAAGTGTTCAGTCCTCATTTCTATCAGTTCTTCTCACACCTACCAGGCCCTAAGTTTGTCCATCCGAAACATTTTGCTATCCTTAGATATATATCTTCTTATTCAGACCATATGTTCACTCCTATACAATTAACACAGGCGACAACAACCCTGCAGGCACAAAGACTCAAGACCTTAGTTAGACGACTTTCACATCCACGCAAGGATTTAATTGTACCAACCACCTTTCCTGTTTTGCATTCACACTTCCTGCTAACCATTTTCATTTAACATATTAACCTAAATATTTAAAAATCGGAATACTTGTTCCAACTTGTCATTCCGACACCCCCCAATAGTCTCACACCACGTCGACTCTCCCTTATCCTACATCACCAACTCTTGTCTTCCATTATTCCTTCACAACACCCATCTTTCCAACACACTCTACCACAAACCTCTACTAACTCCATCCAACTCCACACCCCCTCTCCTCCCCCCCTTCCCTCACTCTCCCCTCCCCGCAAAGGCAAACTACCATAAAGAAACAATAAGCAGGACAACCTTCCACACCATCATCACCATATATAAATCTCAATCATTCTGACACTTCCCGTGCCACCCCACCCTAATTCTTCATCATCCATTCATATACAATTAAATAGCCCAAGAGACTATATCACATCCTGCTCACCACTATTAATATTAACCAGTTCCTTTCAACCCATTTAATTCTTACGCCACGCCTTTACTATTGGCATTCACCATATTTGATTCCATTCAGAATGCCCACACACCGACATAAATATCACTAACAACTGCCACAGAGCTTCCTCTATTCATCCTGTAACGCCTGTTGGCAAATCCACAACAACCTAAATGCAATTTATTCATCTTCTCTCTCATTTCTCAATCATTTTTTCCAATGTGAAAATTTGATCTACACAACTACCACTTCTAATGCACCTTGTTTCTAGTCCTCAGTCCATCGACTGCAATATATCTTCCCTACAAACTCAATAAACTATTTCCCTATACTCTTATAGTTTCCCTAATCTGCCTTTACTCTTTAACAAGGGTACCAGTTACCTTCTTCCTCCATTTTTGGAAACTATACCCTCCATATAACTCTTTGCTACACACAACTTCCATATCCAATCAATCGCAATCTCGCCCTCATCCTGATCCATTTCACCAGTAATTTCATCTTCATAATCTGAAATTACCATACATCTATTTCTCACTCTAACTATTCCTCTCCATAATTACTTATTCCAACATACCTATTTCTTCTTAAAATCTCTCAAAACGCCATCAAACGTCACTCTCACCTCTTCTATTGCTGAGACTGTTGTGAGGATTTTCAAAGTACTCCTCTCCTCACTCTCTCACATCCATTTCATCAAGTCACGAAAGTAACCATCCCTCTGTTTATTATTTCTAAGATTCCTCTTACGACTTTTTAAGTCTTTCCTAACTTCCATCCAAAAAGAGATTCATTATTTGCTTCAAGTTCCCCATCCCATTCAAACTTGTCTTATTGTACTCTTTTCCATCCTACGTTGCAACCTTTGAATCTTCTTTTTCCTGTTTAATACTTTCTTTACACTTTTCTTTTGAGAACTTTATGTTGTGTGTTTTAGCGCATCTCCACTCCTCTTCTTTGCTTAAACCACTTGCTTCACCATCACTTTCATTCTATCCAATCACTATGGACTTCTTCACTTTCTGCTTCTGCTAGCACTCCCACTCTCACTGATTTAATGTAAAGTCAAGCAAAACTTAACATCTTCACGCATACCAAATCAATCATCTTTTCACTTATTGTACCATCCTCTTACGCAGCTCTTGATACTTCATGATACTCTTGTGCTCTAAGAATGTATACTACACAATATACCTCCTATCCTCAAGAAATTATCACCCTCCATTCATCTATATTATATTTTCTCTCACAACCCAAAGGCACCGTTATATCCATTCCTTTTTCGACTACCATCCACCATTAGTAGCCAGCACAATCAGTATGAAGCCCCTACATCCATCCTGAACAGGTCGATCAGATATCAGCGAAGGTCATACTCTCTTCAACATCAACTCAGATGGACCCATATGCAACAACCACACATACCTTGACCTTCTCAAACTTAAATTTAACCATTAGAATTCTAGCACTCACACAAACAAAATCCACCATAGCTCTGTGCCACAGGGCACTCATCAGAATCGCAGCTCCTTCTCTCTCCCTCTCATTCCTCTTCACTCCAGCACATCAAATTTCACCCCACCCCCTCGTCTTCACCCACTTTCTTCATTTTGTTTCCAGCATAGCAAAGAAATCAAATTTAGCCAGCTCTCAATACATCCATCACCTCTCTCTCTCTCTCTCTTCTCTCTTCTCTCTCTCTATCTCTCTCTCTTCTTCTTCTTCTTCTTCTTCTTCTTCTTCTTCTTCTCATCACTTATTCTTCTAACATTCCATATACCCAGACGATTCATACAATATCACCGGAAGATACAAGGTCGCTTAGGCGATCACGACCAGAACTTACCGAGTATGCATAAGCAACCAGGGCCAATTATATGTGCGTAGCGGGTTTTCCAACCAACTATCACTGTCTTTTGTCGCCTCCTACGAACGCAGAACATACGCGTGGAACTCTTTCTTCCCCCAATGTCACTGGATATATGCCTAAAAGGTGTTGTTTATTAGTACGAAATGTTTTATGGTCTATATGTGTGGAGAGTCACTCCTGTGTAAGAAGCTGTGTGGACTAAGATGCGCAAGAGAGGTGAAACTTGGGCAATGAAGTGTCATGGGATGTATCCTTTACCCAAATGCTATGGGATAATCTCACTTTCTTTTAGATACACGTCTTCCCCTCCTATATAATTTATTTATTATATATATATATATAATTATATATATATGTATCTATATGATATATATATTATATTATATATATATATATTATATATATATATATATATATATATATATGAAATGCAATCACCGCATCCCCTATGGTACAAAAGTAAATATCGCATCTGCGGACGTGAAAATTAGACATTTGCATTAGCCGGATTTTGATATTTTGACATCGCGATACATCACTAATATTATATATATATCTATAAATATATTATTAATATATAATTATATTATATATATATATATATATTAATATATTATATATATATATAATATATATATATCTATATTAATATATATATATATATAGTTACAATACAGGGTTGGCAACCACCGGGGTGCGACATGTGGTGAGGTACGGTGCGGTACGATTGCTTTGCATAAGCATGATGGCGCATTTGGAAATATATTGCTTGCGGCTGCGATGCAATAAAAAATCTTTTCGCGGTGGCTCGCTAAGCTCTACATATATATTTAAGAAAATCAACAGAACTGTATTGTGATAATGCAGGCTTCAAATCGAAACATAACCAACTCCTTCGCAAAATCATATTGAATTGATTAAATAAAATATTTTTATAGACTTGAAGTGAGGTAGAATGAAGTAATTACAATGAGTGAGAACTCTTCTTCAAAGTTAATGTTGAGGAGTCAGGGTTTTGGGAAAATAAAAGACTGGTTTCATACAGGTCCTGCAAGTGAGAATCTCCTAGGTGACACCGCTATTGCTTAATTCAATTTTGGTCTTCCAGCAAAAGCACATCAGGGATGTTTTGATATCAGATTAATTCGGACTGCTGAAGCACGCAAGTACTTAGATACTCAGCATCAACCCATATTTCATCTGGACTTGCAGTTTCTTGAATTTTTCTGGGCAGAGGAATTACATGTGCGTCAGATTGGTCAAGTTCCCATTCGTTTTAATGGGCTTCATGTTTTTTCTTTTCCGCTTTTTCCCTTGATCATTTTCAATGCTTAGAAGAATACGTGTTTATATTTCCCTATGTTAGGGTAGCTGGAACATCCCTGCCTCCCTTGTATTTTTTTCATATGTTAGGGTGGGGCCTGAAACCCTAACTATTTTATTATTTGTCCTTTCGGGGCTTTGCTTCACAGAGGATATTCTGACTTACTCTTAAAATATGCTGGAGAGTTGGGTCAAACATATTTAGTGAGCACTGGTTACTCCTACATACGTCCCCCTCCCCTCTCTTCGGACACGCTTTCTGTTTGCAAATTTAAAAAAAAGTTCGGAACAATCAAACTGCCTTGAAGATGCTTGGATGGAGGGGGATATCCAATAGCGAAACAATGTCAATGTCTTTTTTTCACACGCTCCTTTATCATCATCTGGAAATTGGCTGCCTCTCGTTGCCGGATTGCACTGGTAACCGGTCTCATTTTCATATTAATTTCTGCAATTAATTTCTTTATTTGATTCTCCACTTCTGTTGAACATTACTTTCTTCTCTAACCTCACCTTTATTTCTTCGCCGAAACTTGGACGCTCCGCACCAAACTTACTCTACTGCTTCCTCTTGCTCTCTCTCTAATCCTCAGTTGCTTTTGATTCAAAGTTGGAATGGTTTAGTGCGTCCTGTTGTTCTCCGTGTTTCGGAATTCTGAGGATTCCGAAATTTCCATCTTTGCGACTTAGAATCCTCTTGTCAATCGACAACTAAATTTATTTGCTTCTGTTTATGTCATCTCTTGACTCTCTGGACTATCTGTTCATCTTCGACCATCTAAACTCCAGAATAGAAACACACCTCTCACTTCAACATTTCTCAGACATTCGTCATTTTGTGCGTTCAATGCTCATCACCGCTAATGGTTTCGCTCTAATTCTCAAAACATTCGCTAATTAATCTCTTACCATTTTTCTCTCTAGATAACAACCTTGAAGAGAATTGATGCAGCCGTTTTACCCGTATTCTGATCGTATTAGAAGATGAAACTCAATATTCACTGACGCTTTTTCTAACTTCCTACTCTTTTTCCTTAACCCGTTCAATTCTCTTCACCTCTGGATTATTCCGTCCCTAATCTGTGCATTCCTGTTATATCCCTTAGTCTTCTTCAAGAATACCCCCGCCG
>JABUQX010041802.1:47500-50960 GCA_015478945.1 Trachelipus rathkii
CATTGGTGAATGCTGGTCAATTTTAGTGCGGAAAATGTAAAAAAAAAAAAAAAAAAAAAAAAAAAAAAAAAATTATATCTAAAAACTACAATAGCAAAGCGAAAAGGAATACATTTTTGGAATCCTGGTAAAATTTTTCACATAGGAAAATGTTTTATCCGCACACTAGGGGGCTCGAGCGACGGGGAACATAGGGGGGGATGTTTCCATACCGTAGGGGAGGGGCGGAGGAACCCCCCGCGACACCCAAATACCAAGAGCGGGGGTTCCGGAGACCCTCCGAGGGGGGAAATAATCTACCCCGTAGTTCCCGGAAGGCCGAAGACCCCGACTCCTGCCAATCGGGGCGGGTATACCCTTGGTATGTCCTTTTAGTAAAAAATAAAAAAAAGCAAATATAATAGAAGTCTATTTATTTAAGAGGAAAACCAATAAGGTCTCTAATAGGCCTTTTACCAATCTAAATAGGCCTTTTAATCATATTACTCATAATTATTAACAATCATTTTTTTTAATTTTTTTATTTTTTTTACATTTTTCCTATGTGAAATTTTACAAGGATTCCAAAATGTATTTCTTTTGTGTGCTTTTGTTTTTGAGATTTATTTTTTTTTTTTTTTTTTTTTTAATTTTCGTACTAGAATGGGACAGCATTCCAACAATGTATTCCGTTTTACTGTAGCATTAATAGTTTTTAAGATACATATGACGTTTATACTAAAGCTGACAATAGTATATATATATATCATATATATAGCTATTATATATATATATTTATATATATATATATATATATATAATACTATATATATATTATATATATATATATATTATATATATAATATAATATATATATAATATAACTAATATATATTATATATATATATATATAGTTATATTATATGGTCCAGCGTCCCTCCATTGTCCGTCATATTTATCTTAAAAACTATTAATGCTAAAGTAAAACGGAATACAGGGATGCTGGTCCAATTTTAGTGTGGAAAATGTAAAAAAAAAAAATAAAAAAAATTAAAAAAAAATTATATCTCAAAAACTACAATAGCTACAGCGAAAAGGATACATTTTTGGAATCCTCGTAAAATTTTAGGTAGGAAAATGTAAAAAAATAAAAAATCAAGAAAATTATTGTTAATACATTATGTAATATGATTAGAAAGCGCCTATTTTTAGAGAACCTTTATTGTTTCTCGTTAAAATAAAGACTTTCTAATAATTTTTTTTTTTTTTTTTACTAAAGAATACCCAAGGTTATACCGCCCCGATGGCAGGAGTCGGGGGCCGTCGGCCTTTCCAGGGAAGGCTACGGGTAGGATTATTTCTCCCCCCTCCGGGGAGGGTCTCCGGAACCGCGCCCGCTACTTTTGGCTATTTGGGTGTCGGCGGGGGTTACCTCAGCCCCTCCCTAAAGGTGTAGGAAAAACATCCGCGCCCCCTATGTTCCCCGTCGGTTCGAGCCCCCTAGTGCCGTTATAAAGCATAAATTTTTTTTGTTTTTTTACAGTTGTCACCAATGTAAAATTTTACGAGGATTCCACAAATGTATTCTTTTCGCTGCAGCTATTGTAGTTTTTGAGATATAATTTTTTTTTTTATTTTATTTTTTTTTACATTTTCTGGGCCAGTTGGACCAAGCATCCGCCAATGTAGTTCCGTTTTACTTGTAGCATCTAATAGTTTTTAAGATTCTATCAGTGCCGTAGCTAATCCAGACGCTGGCCTATATTAGTATATATATATATAGGTATATGTACGTGTATTATATATAGTGTGCTTAATATACTAGTATACTTATATAATCTGATAGTGTATATATATATATAATATATATATATAAAATATATATAATTATAATATATATATATATTATTATATATATATAGTAATATATATATATATCATTATATGCCAGCTTCTGGATTTTTATCCGGCCATATGTCTTAAACGCTATTAATGCTACATGTAAGAACGGAATAACATTGGTGGAATGCTGGTCCAGAAAATGTAAAAATCCTGGAAGATCTTGTAAAAAAAAAATGAAAAAAAAAAAAAAAAAAAAAAATTATATCCTTAATAATAATACAATAGCTGCAGCAAAAAGGAATACATTTTTGGCATCCTGTAAAATTTCACATAGGAAATGTAAAAAAAATATAATAAAAAAAATTTATTGTTTTATATTATAGTTAATATGAGTGGAAAGCCTATTTAGAGACTTTTATTGGTTTCTCGTAAAAATATAAGTAGACTTTCTATTAAATTTGCTTTATACGGCACACTAGGGGGCTCGACCCGACGGGGAACATAGGGGGGATGTTTTCCATACCGTAGGGGAGGGGCGGAGGTGCTCTCGACACCAAACCCAAGAGCGGGGGTTCCGGAGACCCCCGGAGGGGGGAAATATCCTAACGCCCGTGCTCCCGGATGGCCGAGAGACCCGACGTCCTGCCATCGGGCGGTATTAAGCTTGGGGTATTCTTTAGTAAAAAAAAAAAAAAAAGAAAATTTCAAATAATTTATTTATTTTAAAGAGAAACCAATAAAGGTCTCTAAATAGGCCTTCTAATCATGATTACTAATTATTAACAATAAATTTTTTTTTTTTTTTTTTTTTTTTTTTTACATTTTCTATGTGAAATTTTACCAGGATTCCAAATGTATTTCTTTCTTTCGCTGTAGCTATTGTAGTTTTGAGATTTTTTTTTTTTTTTTTTTTAACATTTCCAGGACTAAAATTGGACCAGCATTCCCAATGTATTCCGTTTTACTGTAGCCTTAATAGTTTTTAAGATAACTATATGCCGGAACATCCAGGAAGCCTGACCATATATATATATATCAAGATTAGGCGACGCACATAGTTAAAAAAACAACGATAGCTACACTCTAAAATTGAATACATTTTTTGGATCAGGGGCAAAATTTCAGTTATGAAAAGTACAAAATAATTAAAACTAACATACCAATAAAAATGAAATAAATAACAAAGTTTAGGAATGCATGATGTTTTTATATTATTTTAACAACGGCAGAAATGATGTTGTTAACATATTTTTGCATTCCTAAACAATGAGCAGTTGTTAGGTTTTCGCAGTATTAACGGTTTAATACTAACCTAACTATATATATATAATATCTATATATATTATATATATATTATTATATATATTATATTATTATATATATATATTATATATATATATATTATATTATTATATATATAGTATATAATAATATATATATATATATATTATATATATATAATATATATATATATTATATATATATATAATATTATATCTTTAAAATTACGTGTGGGCTTTGGGGAAAATTAAAGAAAGAAAAGTATACAATGGGCGTAGGCAGGATTTCGTTTAGGGGGGGCCAAAGGTTGAGTGATATATATATACTCTATTAATTTTATATATATATATCCTATATA
>JABUQX010041803.1:5000-19393 GCA_015478945.1 Trachelipus rathkii
CGGTTCTGCCACCGTTTGAAAAGGCGCTCGAACGCTTCATTTATTTGGATAGCAGTTGTACGTCGCATCCGCATATGTTTTTTTGGACTGAAATCTGATCCCTTTGATGGACATTCTCAGCTTGGAGAAAAGCCAAATGTCGTACGGAGACATGTCGGGAGATTGGTGAGCCTGACGAAGGACGGATATTGTGTTTGGTTAGGAAACTATTACATATGAAGAATGGGAGGGTGCGTTATCATGAAGGAGCTGCCAATTGCTCGCTGCCAACAAATCCGACCTTTTGCGTCGCACAATATCAAGAAGGCTAAGCAGAACCTCTAGGTAATACTCCTTGATGACGATTGTGCCGTGTTGCGCATGTTCTGGGTGTGCCACGCCACTGGAGTCAAAGAAGACTAGTAGTATAGGGAGTAAACCGACTGCCCACCGGGCCCTCGCAGAATCCTAGGATTTTGTAGTAAGGAGAGGGAAAGTGGGGGGTGAGAAACCACATGACCAGCGATGAGCACAATCGCTGGTCAGGTGGATATATATTTTTTTTAATACTCACGTTCTTCATGGGTTTTTTTTTTTTTTTTTTTTTTTTTTTTTTTTTATTTATTTATTTATTTTTTGCGGATTTCCCCCCCTCCCCCTTAAGGCTTAAGGCGGGGGGGCGTTTCGGAGTTCACCAACGCGTTTTCGCTTAACTGCAAGGCCCCGCCGAACCGCGCCGAACCGCGCAGCACCGCACCGCACCGCACTGAACCAAGCCGGATAGTTTTTTTTTCGCTGTTTCGCATCCTCGTTTTTCTATAACCATGAATGTATTTTATCATCCACGAATACATTCCATAGACACATACATACCTTATATCCACACCGCCTCATCGATACCAGTCCTCCTCCTACGTGGCCGTTCTCATTCACAGTGTCTGCTATAACCCGTTCCAGCTCACGTAATGCTTTATCTGTCTGTGCTCTCCAAGGAGGTCTTCCCAATCCCCCCTATACCATAGTTTTCATTGAATCTATTTTCAAATTTGCTTTTCACTATATATATATATATATATATTATATTATATTATATATTTATATATATATTATATATATAATATATATATATATATATATATATATAGTTGCTCTTGTACTCTTCTGGAAGGTTTCACAGGTATCCTGAACCCATTGGGTCTTCTTTAAGGAATGGTCGCCACATGTCATTTTATACTACTTAGCCATTGTATATGCATCAGACGTTGCGCATACATGTATATGCACATGCGCTTGCGCATAACATCTTCTATCTTCTGATGGGAATCATCCCATCCGCAAGGAATAACATTAAATTGCGGGATTAAAAAAGCACCTATACCAGTCACTAACCCGAATGGAACTCAGACCGTAGCTCTTAGGAAGTGTTATAGGACTAACAAGATTGGGCCTCCGTCTGAATGCCATTATACCTGAACAATTTGTTACTTATATATAAAAGATCTTATACATAGCAAAAATTTTGGAATTAGGCTATTTCATATTAAAAAGTTTAGAAGAAAAAGCGCATCTCGATTTTGCATTTATATATATGCAATTTAAATATATATATATATATATATATATATATTATATATATATATATATATATTATTATATATAGTAATATATATATATTATATAGTATATATATATATATATATATATAATATATATATATATTATACAACGAGAGCGAAGAGTAAAAAATCGCTATCATCCATACACACACTCATACATATAAACATACTTACACACTCACAACATGCACACACACACACACCGTTACGCTACTTATACACACACACACACACCGCTAGGCTACTTATACAACACACACATACACCCCATAGACACTTACACTCAATCTGCACACACACACATGATGCCTAGACACATACACCGCCTATATATCCACACCCACCCTTACGACCCTTGCATGGAATACATACACCAACCCTTAGCTCACACCTACACCCACGTCTACACACTATGACACTTATGCACCACCACACTCCCGTAGCTATTTATACACACACACAATACGGCTTCCGGCTTTCTTATACCACATACAACTACCCATAGGCCACTTACGCTCAACCTCTTACCTACACACACAACACACATACTAGACACATATACACCCACCCTTGATACATATACCAGCCGTAGCTCACACCTAAACCTCACCACACCATATTTATATATATATATAATTATATATATATATATAATATATATATATATATATTATATATATATTATTATATACTATATATAGTATATATAGTATATATATATGATATATATATTATATATATATATAAATATATATATATATATATATATATATATATATATATATATATATATTATATTATTTATATTAATATATATTATATATCATATATATTATATATATATATATATATATATAAAATATATATTATATATATATATATATAATATTTCTATATATAATATATATATATATATATATATATAATATATATATTATTAATATATATATATATATATATATATACACCTTTTACTTAAAATAAAAATGAGTCATGTATCAGGGAACGGTATCCAGAGGAGCGTTTGGGGGGTAAAGCTCCATCAGCGACTAATTTACAATTGATGAGTCGAGTACTGAGGCCATGTAGTTACACTCTAAAACCAGGAAAAGCTGACCAATAACATTAAAAATTAGAAATCTATTTAAAAAGAAGTTATACCAATATAAATAATGAAAAATGAATGAGGAATGAGTAAAGGAAGAATATTTTTTATATTTTTCTTGATATATAATGCATTTATTTTTTATTAATGTGTACGAAATTATATTAAAAACATTAACATTCTACCTTAAAGCAGTAAATCAGTAAATCAATAGAGTGGTTAACCATTAACACCTAAGGGATTAGCGTGCTTTTGTTTTATAACTGCTTTATCTATCAGCTTTAACTTCATGTTTTACTGCTTTAAACTCATATGTTTTACTGTCTAACTCACATATTTATTAAAATTAAATACCTTAAAGCAGTAAATCACTAATCAAGTAGAGGTGTTACAATAGCAACAAGGGGTTAAGTATGCTTTTTGGTGTGGTGGTGTTGAAGGCTGCTTTAAAACTCATGTTTATTCTGGCTTTAACTCATACTATTTAATTAACATATACATACTTAAGCACGTAAAATCAGTAAATCATAGAGCGTGTGACTACACCCAAGAGAGAGGGATTAGTTGCTTTTTGTTTTTACTTGCTAGATTACTGCTTAACTCATGTTTATACTGCTTTAACATCATGATTTTAAATACAGCTTTAAATATGTTGTTACGCTTTCTGAAACTGTCGTGTTTTTCTTGCTTTAACCTCTATGTTTTACTGTTAGACTCATGCTTTTAACTGCTTTTAACTCATGTTTTACTGCTGCTTAAACTCATGTTTTACTGCTTTGAACTCGTATGTTTTAACTCCTGCTTATAACTCGTATGTTATTATACTGCTTTAACTCCCATATGTTTTACTTAACATTAATTTTTTTTTTTTGTTTTTAGTACTTTTTTATTCATTTTATTATTATTTTTAATTTAATTTTTTAAAATATTTCTTATTATTTTTTTTAATTTTATTATTATACTTAGTGTTATTTACTTCAATGCCTATTGTTATTATTATTAGAACCACACATTCACTATGCCACTTATACACACATTATTCAATATGACACTTACATTTACCCATAGACACTTACATTTACACTTATATCATACTTAACACAGCAACCCACACATACACCACACACACACACATACCTTATACACACATCACTATGACACTTATCACACACATTCCTATGACACTTACATTTACCATAGACACTTACATTTACTCTTAACACACACATTACACACACACTCACACAACAGATTTATTACAACACGCAGGATTTACTTACCTACTAAAACCAGATTTACTTAACACTCACACAGCAGATTTACTTACAACACAACAGATTGA
This sequence comes from Trachelipus rathkii, assembly GCA_015478945.1. Classification (NCBI taxonomy): domain Eukaryota; kingdom Metazoa; phylum Arthropoda; class Malacostraca; order Isopoda; family Trachelipodidae; genus Trachelipus; species Trachelipus rathkii. The sequence continues at coordinate 9,043 of JABUQX010041803.1, forward strand.
CTTACACACACAGATTTAACTTAACTCAACCCACCACACTTCCACAACACCCACACAACACACCCACAACACCCACACAACACACTATAATATAATACCGTATATTATTAAAACATTTTATGTTTTTAATTAATAACACGTACATTATATTACTCATGTCAAATTATAACTAAATTATTTTAAAGTTTCTAACTTCCTATAATAAAAATCAATCCCATTATCTTGTGAACAAAGAATTTATTATTAACTGTTAATACTTTTTGTTTTAATAAATTTTAGCTGGTATCAAGTTTTAAAATAACTTACTAAAAATTTTTATGAAATTTTATTAAAAACATATTTTACGTACCTTAAAGCAATAAATCAGTAATCAGTAAGGTCAGCCCTAGCACCACCCTCTACACCAAGCTATGCCGCGTTTTGTTCTATTGACTTACTGCTTTACCTCATCTTTAGCCATTATAAGTATAAAAATAACAAATAAGTTCTTCTCTGCTAATAACATGTATTTTAATAAAATCTTTCTAAGTTCTTATTTCAAATTAATAAATTATTCACTTACTTATATTAATTCGCTCGACTGTTAACCTAAAAATCATTTCAAAGTTTTTTAATAATTCGGATTTTCTTTTATTATTATTATTATTCTTATCTATGTACATTGACAATCCATCACGAGAAAACAACAACCCGCACTCCTTACAGATACGAAAATGACCTCTCTCTGTAAATGTGTTGAAATAACTACTTTAAGCCTAAATTTAGATAATCCTTTCTGTAGCCCGGGGCGATTTAGGCCTAAATTCAGGCCTAAAAAATAAATTTCAAACTGACCTTTTCTGTAAAATGTGGTGCATAACTACGTTAGGCCTAAATTTAGGTCTAAATTTAGGATAAGCTTTTTGTATCCCATGCTGATTTAAGCCTAATACCAGGTCAAAAGGTAATTCCAGTATAGACAGGAATCATTGTTATTATTATTATTTTTTATAAATATATTTCAAACTGAAACATGCTGGATCGGTAACATCCTTTAAGCAGGTAAGAAGGAAATGTTTTCCTTACTTGTGATTGGTCAGAGTAATCCTTATCTCTATATTGACCTCGTATGTGATTGGTCGAGAATTATTTTATCGTCTTTTGAAAATTACCTTTGTTCTTTAAACTTGTATTTGAGCAGGTGTGTGTTTTATTATTTTTTAGACCCCAACTCATTTTAAAAATCATAGTCTTTTAGCTGTTAAGCGGTGCACAAGTTACCTGATTTGTATTAAGTGTTATTAATTTTTTTACTAAGTGTATATCATATTTATAATAATACTTACATTGAGGAATATTATTTAAATTTCACTAGAATGTATAAATAATTATTCACTAGATTTCATAGTAGATCACGTTGATAGCAAAAACGCAAGAAGCGCCGCAAGCGCGACCCGGTGGGAACGCGACGCATGAACCGCCGTCCGTAATATTACTACCGCGGTCGCGAAACCATTTTCTTTTATTTATACAACCGTTGTCAACTTTCATTACAATCAATTCTTTGTCTTTTCAAATATACCGCTTCCTATATTATGAACCGTCCATTTTATTTCTTACTTGAATATTTTTAATTTTATTTATAGAAAAAACCATTTCACTGGTAAAGTTTCTTGAAAAATTTAGTTTTCGAAAGAACATTTTGTTTTTTGTAGAAAAACAGTTTGTTTTTATTTTCTAAGTTATAATTTCTTGAGGGAAATAGAACAAATACTCCCGGATGTGACGCTGGCCATGTTCCTCTTTGTGGTATGCTTTAAGATCTTATTACTTTAAGGCATGTAAAACAAGTTTTATATGCCTTAAAGTTACACCACCTATATACGACGTAGAGTTAATGTATAGAAGTTATCCATTCCTCCTTTTTTCAAGGTATGTCTTTACGGTTTAATCTTCTCTAATGTATAAGTTATGAAAAAGTTGTTTACTCTAAAATATATTACATATTACTATGTTTAATTAATTAAATTACACAATCGCGTGTACATGCATAATAACTTCCCTATTGTACAAACCGTATTTCTCTTTCATGGATTTCAGTATTGGTAATCAATCATTAAACTTCAAAATTTACATCGAAGTATGTAAGTTCATACTCTTCTATATCAGATGTTGTATGCATTCGGCAGCCACCATCGAGAATATATCCCTTGGTTTGTAATCCAGTGATATACAGGACTTTTTAATAACTAATGCGCTTGAACACATGTTATAAGGTTCGTAAATATACCTTGATACAGTACACACAAACTATATTATACATACTGAATGGGACGGTGTCAAAAGATATCAACCTCTATGGGATGTATGCCTACACTTTGAAAATCAACGCTCATAATTTTCGCGACCCGCGTAGTAATATTCACGACGGCGGGTTTCATGCGTCGGTTTTCGCACCGGGTCGCGCTTTGCGGGCGCTTCTGTGCGGTTTTGCTTCAACGTGATCTGCTATAAATCCTAGTGAATTAATTATTATATATTCTAGTGAATTAATAATTAATCCTCAATGTAAGTATTTATTATAAATATGATATACCCTTAGTAAAAATAAAACACTTAATACAGGTAGATAGCTTGTGCCACCGCTTAACAGCTAAAACTACTATGATTTTAAAAATGAGTTGGGGTCTAAAAGATAATAAAGCACACCTGCTCAATATCGAAGTTTACAAGAACAAAGTTAATCTTTCAAAAAGACGCATAAAATAATTTCCGACCAATCAATACGAGGTCATAATACGAGAATAAGGATTACTTTCGACCAATCACAAGTAAGGAAAACAGTTATCTCCTTCTTACCTGCTTAAAGGATCTTCCCGATCCAGCATGTTTAAGTTTGAAATATTTTATAAAAATAATAATAATAATAACAATGTATTCTTGTCTATACTGGAATTAACCTTTTTGACCGGTTTAGGCTTAAATCCGCATGGGATACAAAAAGGCTATCCTAAATTTAGGCCTAAATTCAAGGGCTAACGTAGTTATTGCACCACCATTTACACAGAAAAAGGTCAGTTTGAATATATTTGGACCTGGAATTAGCCTAAATCGCCCCGGGCTACAAAAAGGAATTATCCAATTTAGGCCTAATAGCTAGCTTTATTTCACACATTTCACGAGGTCAGTTTCGTATCTTGTAAGGAGTTGCGGGTTGTTGTGTTTTTCTCGTGATGATTGTCAATGCTACATAGATATATAATAATATAATATAATAATAAAGAAATCCTGAATTTAAAAAGCTTTGAAATATTTTTAGTTTACATCGAGCGAATAATATAAATTTAAGTTATTTAATTGTTTATTTTTTTAAATAAGAACTTAGAAAGATTTTAATAAATACATGTTTTGTTAGCAGAGATGAACTTATTTTATTTTATTTTTATTACTTATTATTTATTACTAAAGATAATGTAAAGCAGTAAGTCAATGGAACATAAACGTGGCATAGCTTGGTGTAGAGGGGTGCTAGGGGCTGTCCTTACTGATTTACTGATTTATTGCTTTAGGAGGTACGTAAAATATATGTTTTTAATAAAATTTCATAAAATTTTAGTAAAGTTATTTTAAAACTTGATAGTTATAAAATTTATAAACAAAAAGTATTAACAGTTATAATAAATTCCTTTTGTTCAAAGATAATGATTGATTTATTATAGCAGTTTTAAGAAAACTTTAAAATTAATTTTAGTTATATTTGAATAAGTAATATAAATGTACGTGTTTAATTAAAACATAAAATGTTTTAATAAATTATACTTTATATGTGTAAGTGAGTGTGCGGTGGTGTGTATGGGTGTGTGTGTGTGTGTGTGTGTAAATCTGTGTGTGTAAGTCAATCTTGTGTGTGTAACATAAATCTGTGTGTGTAAGCTAAATTGTGTGGTGAGTGTCAAGTATAATCTGTGTGAGTGTAATGTAATTCGGTGTGTAAGTAAATCTGTGTGTGAGTGTGTGTGTGTGTGTGTAAGTGTAAATGTAAGTGTCTATGGGTAAATGTAAGTGTCATAGTGAATGTGTGTATAAGTGTCATAGTGAATGTGTGTATATGTGTAAGTGTGTGTGTGTGTGTGTGTGTGTGTGTGTGTGTGTGTGTGTGTGTGTGTGTGTGTGTGTGTGTGTGTGTGTGTTCTATAATTTGTAAATGTATATGTTCTCTGGTAAATTGTAAGTGTCATCAGTGGACATGTTGTATAATAATAATAACAATAGGCATGTTCTAAATATATAACAATAGGCAATGAAGTAAATAACACTAAGTTAATAATAAAATCAAAATATAAAAAATAATAATAAAAATAAATAAAAAGATATTGGAATAAATAGAAAGTATTGACAGGATCAATAAAAAAACATTTTTAATAAATATATGAGTTAAAGCAGTAAAACATATGAGTTAAAGCAGTAAAACATATGAGTTAAAGCCAGTAAAACATGAAGTTAAAGCAGTAAAAATATGAGTTAAAGCAGTAAAAACATGAGTTAAAGCAGTAAAACATGAGTAAAGCAGTAAAACAAAACATACTAATCCTCCTTGGTGTTAGGTCACACCTCTATTGATTTACTGATTTACTGCTTTAACGGTATGTAATGTTAATAAATATATGAGTTAAAGCATAACATTGAGTTAAACAGTAAAACATATGAGTTAAAAGCAGTAAAACAGTAAAACAAAAGCCTACTAATCCCTTGGTTGCTAGTAACACTCTATTGATTTACTGATTTACTGCTTTAAGGTATTAATGTTAATAAATATATGAAAAAGCAGTAAAAACATGGAGTTAAGCAGTAAAACATGAGTTAAAGCAGTACAACATGAGTTAAAGCAGTAAAACTAACCCTTGTTTGCTGATGTAAACACCTCTATTGATTACTGATTTACTGCTTTAAAGGTATGTAATGTTAATAATATGTGAGTTAAAGCAGTAAACATATGAGTTAAAGCACAGTAAAACATGAGTTAAAAGCAGTAAAGCAGTAAAACAAAAGCACGCTAATCCCTTAGGTGTTAGGTAACACCTCTATTGATTTACTGATTTCTGCTTTAAGGTATGTAAATGTTATGTTTTTTTAATAAAATTTCGTACAGTTGTAGTAAAAATAAAATGATTATATATCAGACACTCTGGCTTTTTTCTTCTTACATTCCTCATTCTTATTTCATTTATTTTATATTATTTTTAATTTTCTTTTAAGATTTCTAAATTTTTAATGTTATTGGTCCACTTTTCCTGGTTTTTAGAGTGTAACTACATGGCCTCAGTACTCGACTCATCAATTGTGAATTAGTCGCTGATGGAGCTTTACCCCAAACGCTCCTCTGGATACCGTTCCTGATACATGACTCATTTTTATTTTAAGTAAAGGTATATATTATATATATTATATATTATATATATATATTATATATATATATATAATATATATAATTATATAATATCTATATATATATAATATATTATATATATTATATTATATATTGTGTGTGTGTGGTGTATAGGTGTAGGGGTGTGAGCTACGGCTGGTATATGTATCAAGGGTGGGTGTATGTGTCTAGGTATGTGTGTTTTGTGTGTGTAGGTATAGGTGTGAGCGTAGTGCCTATGGGTAGGGTGTATGTGCTGTATAAAGCTTAGCGTATGTTGTGTGTGTGGTGGTTAAATAGCTAGCGGGTGTGCGTGTGTGCATAAGTGTCATAGTGTGTGTAGAGTGGGTGTAGGTGTGAGCTAGGTTTGGTGTATGTATCCTGGCAGGCGTCGGTAAGGGTGGTGTGTGTATTAATAGGTGCGGTGTAGTGTCTAGGCATTGTGTGTGTGTAGGTGCAGAATGTGAGTGTAAGTGTCTATGGGTGGGTGGTATGTGTGTTGTATAAGTAACCTAGCGGGTGTGTGTGTGTGCTGTGTGTGTGTATAAGTAGCGTAATGGGTGTGGTGTGTGTGTGCGTGTGTATGTGTGGGTGTGTAAAGTAATGTTTATATGTATGGAAGTGTGTGTATGGATGATGCGACTTTTTTACTCTCTCTCTCTCGTTGTATAATATATATATATAATATATATATTATATATAATATTTATATATATAATTATTATATATATATTATATATATATATATAATATATATATATATATATATATAAATTTGCATATATATAAAATGCAAATTGATATAAAATTTTTTTTCTAAAATTTTAATATGGAAATAGCTAATTCCAAATTTATGCTATGTATAAGATCTTTTATATATAAGTAACAATTGTTCAGGTATAAATGGGCATTCAGACGGAGCCCAATCTGTTAAGTCCTATACACTTCCTTAAGAGGCTACGGGTCGAGTTCCAGTTCGGTTAGTGACTGGTATAGGTTACTTTTTAAATCCGCAATTTAATGTTATTCCTTGCGGATGGGATGATTCGCTTCAGAAGATAGAAGATGTTATGCGCAAGCGCATGTGTATATATACATGTATGCGCAAACGTCTGTGCATATACAATGGCTAAGTAGTATAAAATGACATGTGGTGACCATTCCTTAAAGAGGGCCCAATGGGTTCAGGATACATGTGAAACCTTCCAGAAGAAGCTACAAAGAGCAACTATATAAATATATATATATATATTATATTATATATCAATATATATATATCTATATATATATTATAATATATTTATATATATTATTATATATATATATATATATATTAGTGAAAAGCAAATTTGAAAATAGATTCAATGAAAACTATGGTATAGGATTGGGAAGACCTCCTTGGAGAGCACAGACAGATAAAGCAGTTACGGTGAGTGAACGGGGTAGGAGGGATGGACTGGGATGATGAGGGTGTGTGTGTATAAGGGTGAGTGTATGTGTCTATGGATGCATTCGTGGATATTAAAATACATTCATGAGTTATAGAAAAAACGAGGATGCGAAACAGCGAAAAAAACTATCCGGCTTGGTGCGGTGCGGTGCTGCGCGGTTCGGCGCGGTTCGGTGGGGCCTTTGCGGTTAAGCGAAAAGCGTTGGTTTGAAGCTCGAAAGCCCCCCTCCCTTAAGCCTTAAGGGGGAGGGGGGGAAATCCGCAAAAAATAAATAAATAAATAAATAAAAAAAAAAAAAAAAAAAAAAGCACAAAAAAACACCATGAAAAGTACGTGAGTATTAAAAAAATATATATCCACCTGACCAGCGATTGTGCTCATCGCTGGTCATGTGGTTTCTCACCCCCCACTTTCCCTTTCCTTACTACAAAATCCTAGGATTCTGCGAGGGCCCGTTGGGCAGTCGGTTTACTCCCTATACTACTAAGACTGTCAGCAAGACGGACATTTTTTTTACGGAAATTTTTGGAAATTTCGAAAAAAAATTTTTTGGTATACAAAAAAAAACTATCCATGTAAAAAGATGCATCTCGTCCGACTATACAAGCCCTGAAAATTTGATGTTGATCGGACAAGTAGAAAAAAATATATCAATATTTCATTTTTCCAAAAAATTTTTTTGGAAAATTTAAGTTTTTTTACTTGTCCGATCAACATCAAATTTTCAGGGCTTGTACAGTCGGGCGAGATATTTTAACTAATATAATATTTTTGTATACTCAAAAGAAAAATTAAAATTTCAAAAAAAAAAAATTTGAAAATTTGCTCCAAGAACAAATCCAAAACTACTGTATATACAAAGAAATTGTCAAGTAAATATTGTGCATCTCCCACGACTACATATATGCTTTGAAAATTTCATCCAGATCGCATGAGCAGAAAATTATCGCAATTTTTCATTTTAAAAAACAAAAAAAGGAAACCAAAAAAAGTGGGTTTTGAATTTTGACATTTCTGATAATTTCAAAAAATCACAAAACTATTTCGTGCATCTTGTAGGTAATGGACCCATTTATGCATATTTCAAGTTTGAAGTAATTAAGAAAAAAATTGTTAGTGAGTTGAAGAGATAAATGTCAAAAACATAGGTTTTGAAAAATGAAAATACCAAAACAATGACTTCAGACACACACACACAAAAACGACGTTTTGGCTTTTTTGGTCTTTGAACTTGAGTTTGTTCGTTCGGACATTTGGTCATTTTTGGAACTAATTTTGGTCGGTTCGGACATTTGGGTCTTTTTGGAACTATTTGTCTGTTCGGACATTTGGTCTTTTTCAACTATTTGTTCCGGTCGGACATTTGGTCCTTTTTGACCAATTGTCCAGTCGGACATTTGGTCTTTTGAACATTTGTTCGGTTTCGACATTTGTCTTTTTGAACTGTTTGTTCCGTTCGGACATTTGTCTTTTTGAACTATTTTTGTCCGTTCGAACATTTGGTCTTTTTGAACTATTTGTCCGTTCGGACATTTGGTCTTTTAACACATGTCCGTTTAGGACATTCAACTTTTTGAAACGTCCGTTGACTTTGGTCTTTTTGAAACCTAATTTCCGTTCGACATTGGTCTTTTTGAACCTATTTGTCCGTTCGGACTTTTGGTCTTTAAGCTATTTGTCCGTTCGGACATTTGTCTTTTATGAACTATTTGTCCGTTCGACATTTGGTCTTTTTGAACTATTTGGCCGTTCGACATTTGGCTTTCTTTGAACTATTTTTCGTTCGACATTTGTCTTTGAACTATTCGTCGTTCGGACCTTTGATCTTTCAACTATTTGTCCGTATCGACATTTGTCTTTTTACAACTATTTGTCCGTTCTGACTTGGTCCTTTTGAACTATTGTCCGTTTGACTTGTCCTTTTTAATCATTGTCCGTACGTGTTACACATATATCTGAGAGCGCATTATATAGCTATGAAGCTTATTTTGATCTCACGTCACATTTGTCTTTTTGAACTATTATGTCCGTTCGAACCATTGCGTCTTTTTAGCAACTAATTTGTCCGTTCGGAAACATTTGGCCTTTTTGACTATTTGTTCGTCGGACTGTTGTTATCTTTTTGTATACTAATTCGAACCCGTTTCAGAGCACAAGGCGTGCTTTTTCAAATATTTTCCGTTCGGACTTTGGGTCTTTTTCAAATATTTGTCCGTTCGGACATTTGGTCCTTTTTGACCAATTGTCCAGTTGGACATTTGGTCTTTTTGAACTATTTTGTCCGTTCGGACATTGGTATTTTGAACTATTTGTCCGTTCGGACATTTTTGGTTTTTTTGAACTATTTTTGTCCGTTCGGGCACATTATGGTCTTTTTGAATGTTTGTCCTTCGACATTTGGTCTTTGGAACTCCTTGTCCGTTCCGGACATTTCTGTTTTTTGAACTATTTCCGTTCGGACATTTGGTCCTTTTTGACCAATGTCCGGTCGGAAATTTGGTCTTTTTGAAATATTTGTCCGTTCGGACATTTGGTCTTTTTGAACTATTTTCCGTTCGGACATTTGGCCTTTTGAACTATTTGTAGGTTCGGAAATTTGGTCTTTTGAAACTACCTTGTCCGTCGGACATTTTGGTGTTTTTGCACTACTTGCCGTTCGGACATTCTGTCTTTTTTGAACTATTTGTCCGTTCGACATTTCTTTTTGAACTCTTTGTCCGTTCGGACATTTGGTCTTTTGAACTATTTGTCCGTTGACATTTGATCTTTTTAAACTATTTGTCCGTTCGGACATTGGTCCTTTTGAACTTTTTGTCCGTTCGACATTTGGTCTTTTTTGAAAATTTGTCCGGTTCGGACATTTGGCCTTTTTGAACTATTTGTCCGTTCGGACAATTGTCTTTTTGAACTATTTGTCCCCGTTCGGACATTTGGTCTTTTGAACTATCGCCGTTCGGACATTTGTCCTTTTCAACTATTTGTCCGTCGGCATTTGGTCTTTTTTGAACTATTTGTCCGTTGGACATTTGTCTTTTTTGAATTATTTTGTCCATTCGGACATTGGTATTTTGAACTACTTTGTCGTTCGACATTTTGGTCTTTTTGAACTATTTTCCGTTCGGAACATTTGGTCTTTTTGAACTGTTGTCCGTTCGGACATTTGGTCCTTTTTGACCAATTGTCCAGTCGGACATTTGTCTTTGTTGAACTATTTTCCGTCCGACATTTGTTTTTTTGAACTATTTGCCGGTTCGACATTTGGACTTTTTGAGCTTATTTGTCCGTTCGAAAATTTGGTCTTTTGAATTATGCCGTTCGGAACATTTTGTCTTTTGAACTATTTGACCGTCCGACATTTGGTCTTCTTTGAAACTATTTGTCCGTTTCGGACCATTTGGTCTTTTGAACTATTTTGTCCGTTCGACATTTGGTCTTTTTGAACTAATTGTCCGTTCGGACATTTTGTTTTTGAACTATTTGTCCATTCTGACATTTA
>JABUQX010041804.1:0-65195 GCA_015478945.1 Trachelipus rathkii
CAAGACTTAAGTAAAGATGTTAAAGAAATAAACCTATCTTTGGATAGATTGCCTCTACAAAAAGTATTAGGCTTAAGTTGGGACCCAGAAAAAGATTTGATAAAAGCTAGAGTTAGACATAACAAATATAAAATAGAATATGACAAAAGAAGCCACTTCTCAGTTGCATTTTTTCCCCATATATGATCCACTGGGATTTTATTAGCCCCAGCTACTGATGTAGCTAAAAGGAATTATTTCAAATTATGTGATAAAATTAAAGTTGATTGGGATGATTTGAATTATCCATCTCAGAAAATATCGAACAAAAAGGTTTACATAAAATGGCTAAGTGATTGTTCATAAGTACTAATAAATGATTATTTACTCAGTTCCTAGGCATAAATCCAATTGTCTTAGAAAGATACAGCGGTAGATACAATTATTTTATCAAGAATGGTTCACAAAATTGCATATGCTGCAGTAGCATATATATAAGATTCATTGAGAGAGAATGAATGAATATATTGTTCATTGGGCTGTTACTAAAACAAATTGATAACCATTAAATAAAAATTTAGATGTTAACATATCCGCATAGAATACAGAATTAAGTGCAGCAAAATTGACAGTTAACATCCACCAAACTTTTAAAGATGAATTAGATATGAACATAAACGAAGAGTATTTTTGGATAGAAGTGAAATTGTATTCAACATAAAATTTACCAAATTTGTTTAAAAGATCTTCCCTTAAAAATTTGTATAAAATTGAGTTACCTATATTAGATCACAAACAGATATAAAGCCAATGGAATTATGTACCAGGCAAGCTAATTATAGCAGATATAGCAAGTAAAGGTATATTGTTTAATGAGTTTTAATTGTAATAATAAACTACTCGATGAAGCACTGGTCCAGAATTTTTGTAGCAAAGACAAGCTTAATTGGTCCATGCATGCAAAATCATTACATCGTTTCATTTTTAAAGTACAGTGAAGAAAATTATATAAAATAAAAACCTCTATCTCCACTCAAACTAAAATTAAGTTCATCCATACAAGCTCATTACATTCTGTGTTCCAGAAAATTGGATGTAATTAAAAATAAAAGTAGGCATGGATACTCAAGAGTAAAGAAAATTTGCATAAGAAAACCTGGAATAAGGTGCAATGTATAAAATCAAGAATTAAAAGAAGCAGAATAATCGCTATTACAAATTAAATCGTTTACAAAATAAAGTAGATTTCATGATATACATACAAAATAAAATGGCAAGCAACGTTCTTATGCAGAAAGGCCAACTAGTAAGACGAAATGCTTGAAAGTTCTAACCATCTTTTAGGTTCTATTTTGGAATTATTAAAGGGTAGGTGGGCGAGGAATATAAAATCTGAAATGATTGTATCATTTGATTTTAAACATTCAATTATCTTGCCAAATAGTCATGTTACAATGTCAATAATGAGACATTACCATAGAATTGATATTAATGGACATTTATGGGAAACAAAGATAAAAAAAAAACGAGTTTTAAAATTGCTTTAAAGAGCACACAGTCAATATTTATTTAGGAGCAAGTAGAAGTATTAAGAAGATCTTAAAAGATTGCATAATCTGTAGAAGCTCCATTCACATAGGCCAAATCAGGGCAGTTGAATTCGGGAGTATATTGCCCTCAAAGATATGATCTAGAACATGTAATGTCCTATACCACGCATTTACAAAGGTATTGGTTATATTATGATAGCTTTTGGTCCTTTTCTTGTTAGTAAGGGAAGAGGGAAAGTATAAGAGAAAAAAGATACTGGATTTAAATATTCTCATGTTTAAGTAGCGTAGAGCTATACATTTAGAGATGTTATATTCATTAGATACTCGATGCTTTTTATCAATGCTCTATAGAAAGATTTTATCAGCCGTAGAGGCAATGTGAAATTGATACGATCAGATAATGGATTGAACTTTTGTGAAAAGTCCTAACAAAGAATTTAAAAAGGACAAGTTAAAATTGAATAATTACAGCAATTCTAATAAATTTTTGAAGAAAAAGAGAATACATGGTTCAATCCAACCCCCTCTAATAGTTATATGTATTTTAGTGCAATAGATAATTGTTGTCAACTGTAAGAAAATATATTAATAGCTTCATCTATAGAACAACCAATAAGTGATTGACAGATGAATAACTTGAAACTTTGTTCTGTGAAATGAATTCATTATAAACTAACAGAGCCAATTAACAACAGAAGTTTCCAATGATTTTGAAAACTTACTTAGAAGCCTTGACACCAAATCATCTACTAACCCTTAAAAGGCAATATAACTTTTCCTCCAGGATTATTTCAAGATAAAAGATTGTTACTTATATAAAAGATGGGAACAAGTTCAGTATCTGACTGATTTTATTTGGAAAAGATGGATCAAAGAATCTGTCCCTTTATTGCAAAAAAGAAGTAAATGGTTAGCAGAAAAAAGAATCACACAAAGGGAGATTTAGTTCTTTAATAGATGACTTCAAACCAAAGAAATATGTGGAATTTAGGAAAAATAGTAAAAATGTTTACAAAGATGACTCAAACAGAGAGTGAGAAAAGTAGATGTGAAAATAAATATAAAGACAAGAATACTTTAAATACAACAATTTTGTATCCCAAAATAACAAAATTAATCCCAAGCAAAAAGAAGGTGCAGGATTATATAACAAGAAGACAACAGAATTATAAACTCTATAAGTGTCAAAATTAATACAAGAAAACTTAATATTCTTAGGAAAAGGGGGAATAATGTTTTTGCACTTAAAATATAAAAAATATAAAATAAAAAAAAAATTAAGGATATATAATGAAAAAATTTAATTTATTATTATGTGTACTATGTGAGCATCAACTATGGTTACCAATAACATAACAAAATATTACAAAATAAGAAAAGCAAAATTGATTGCAACACAGAAAAAATTTGATGACAAAAGCAGAATATAGGGTGCGACGAAAAATAAGGGCTTTTGCATATAGACATACAAGGCTACAGAAAGCCTAATATTTAAAAGAAAAACTAGTAAATTAGGTAGATACTGTCAAGTAATATAAAGCTATGCATAAGAAACCAAACCAGCCTTATTGAGATGCAACTAAACTGCCAACTTGCCAAAGTAAATTTGAGATAAATAAAGGCAATAGTTACAGAAATTGATCATTCATCAACATTCAGGCAAGATATTTGAAGACTACATTAGTACCCCTATCTATCAATTCAAGAGCTATATATATTTCACACGAGAAACTAGAAGAGTGGAATTGACTAGCAATTGGGCTAATATTCTTTCATCATGCTAATATATGAATAAAGAAGCTATAGACTAGAAACCTGAGGACAAACAAGAACACTCTATAAAAAGCTAAAATTCATCGCAAGAAGAAATTAAAAGGTGGTGTTTCAGCTAATTAGAAGCCAAATCTTCAACAACTTTATTGATTAAGAAGCGTAGCCTACAATTTGAGTGTAACATATCCTAAAGTCATATCCACCCTCTAAAAGCTCAGTCCATTTCTGAGGAAATCCAATACATCAGTAATTAGAAGGTACATAAGTTATAAATCATTTCTATAAAGGTATTCAATGATAGTGGTGTGATGTGGTATTAATTTACAAAAAATGTAATCTACAATGTAGATGTTTTTTCAAAACAAAAGCTATAAGGACCAAAATAAATAAAATCGTCCGAAAATACTAACTAATTTTTTTAATTCATGCTTCTAATTATTATGGATATATTTAATCGTATATTATATAACTTTGTTTAACTTTTTACGAATTTAGTATTTGTACTTTTATATTATATTTATAGTTTTGTTATATTTTTATATTTTTAGAACGCCTTTCTTGTGAGAAATACTAGGGTGTCTTCAGAGAGAAATGTCGAAATGGAGTTCATTTTTACCCACTGATTTTTTCATATATATATATATATATATATTATATTAATTTATATCAACTATTGATATAAAATATATCTCTATACTTTTAGCATATTATATTATTAACTACATATATCCATATATATAATATTATTATATCTATATATAATATATATATATAATTATATTAATATTATTTAATATATATCTATAAAGGTATAATGTATTTAATATATATTATATAACTATATATATAGAGGTATACATTAAACATATTAAATATCTAATATAATTAACGGTATAAGTGTTCATATAAAAGTATATCAAAAATATATTATATATCATAATATTACTATTATATATATATATATATATATTTGCAACAAACAAATGCATAATTATGGTGATCTCATGATTACACGTGATGATTTAGTAATTGTTAATTACTTTTTTTTAAGTTGAGAAATAATTAATTTAAATGAAATACAAAGATATTTTTTAATTTAATTAAAAACTTTTTAAATAAGAGGCAAATTTCTCTTCCGAATTAATTAATAAATAAATAAATAAAAAATGAAGAAATAAATAAGGTTAATATTTAATATATAATATTTTACTTTACATTAATATTTAATATGTAATATTTTTAATTATCTTTAGCTTAATATTTGATATTAAATATATATACTTTCAGTTTAATATTAAATAATTATTATTTATCTTTAGTTTAATATTTAATATTTAATATTTAATTTGAGCTTAAAATTTAATATTTAATTTTAGCTTAATATATAATATTTAATATTTAATATTTGATATTTAATTTTAGCTTAATATTTAATATTTAATTTTAGTTTAATATTTAATATTTAATATTTAATTTTAGTATAATATTTAGATTATTTTAATTAGAAAGGTCACCGATTCAACACTAATTGCAACAGGTGCTGTTGTTTAATGTTATTCTTCAATTAAATTAATATATCATTTTCCCCCTAAATATAAAAATAAAATTACTTCAAAAAATTTCATGGATTAATTAATTATTATTATCTTTTTATTTTCTTTAAAACAGTTTTAATCATTTTTAGGTAATTCCAGGAAATATTATAACTAAAAATATTGGAGAAAAAACAATTTGTTTCAATTTATATTTTTCATATTATTGAATTATTAATATTGGTCAAATTTTTAGTAATATAAAATTTTTACAAATATATTTCCTGGAATATACAAATTAAATGAACAAACTTTGTTACAAAATATATTAACGTTTCAATATTAAAATTCGAAATTGAAACATTAATTAATAGGATTGTTTAAAATGAACACGTGGAGAATTATAGATGCCTTCAGGATTCAAATGCTCGTTTTTTTCAGTGGCTGTGCAGTGGGAAAACAAGTCGAGCTATATATATATATATATATATATATATATATATATATATATATATATATATATATATATTATATATATAATATATATATTTTATATATACTTATATTATTATATATTAAATATTATATATATATCCTATTTATAATGTAGGTTGTGTGGCCCGCCTGTGCCGCCGGTCCCAAGTCCGGCATAATACAGAGGAGGGTTGGTGACTGCCGACACAGGCCTAAGCAAGCGGCAGCAATAAAAACGCTTTAAGCTCGTGGAGAATATTCCTTTGTTGTGCTGCGGAATCACACGGACAGACATTCTCGGTACCCGAACTTGGCGAGTTCAAGGACTACGGAAAAAGGACTATCACTACAAACTAGCAACAATCTTGGTCAAAATGGCTACAATATAAACGCGAGCACCTTCTCTGGAAAAAAGAGGAGGAGGCTGTAGAGCGGTGAATGATTTGGAGATGATTGTC
Organism: Trachelipus rathkii; assembly: GCA_015478945.1. NCBI lineage: Eukaryota > Metazoa > Arthropoda > Malacostraca > Isopoda > Trachelipodidae > Trachelipus > Trachelipus rathkii. Next base: position 5,770 of record JABUQX010041804.1, read on the forward strand.
TGGATATTCTTGGGCATGTGCCGAGGTGAGGTACATAAAGCGAGAGGGACGCTGAAGAAATTTAACACAATGTTATTGTCATGGTGTAAGGGAAGGGTATGTATTTTAGAGGAAGAAGAGAGACACGTGTGTAGGCGAACCTCTGCTATGACACCAGCAACCGATATAAAAGTGTAACATAGAAACAGGTATTAGGTGAACGAAAACGGAACATTATGGCTTGTAAGTTGTAAGTAGTGGAGAGTCAAAATCGAGTATTATACTCAGGTCTAATAATATGCGTTCGCATCAAGGGAAATATCCTGCGGCCGGAGATAGTATAGAGGTTTTAATGGAGTATCCTGCCAGGCTGTATATGATGCGAAGAAGACGGAGACACTTATAATAATTATGGTAGATAATTAATGCAACTTTGTTGTGATATTAAGGAGAGGAAGCAGCTGTGGGGGCATTCGGAGTTGGAACAATGATATGTTAATAACATTAGTATGAGGGATGACTAGTTTGAACTTTTGCTATATTTTTAAGTAAATTGGTGCAATGTGTTGATTCATGAGCACCTTTTTTAAAAATTGAGAAAGTAAAAGTGGTACATGGTACCTTATGCTGCGTACATTCAGAAATACCAGGAATATCTATACGAGATAATAATCTAATGCTAGCATCTACATGATATGTTTAATGATAAGAGGGTGGTTTATGGTGTCAATAAGCATACAATCAATGTACCTTCTGGATTCGTGACCATCAGACTTTTGTGTGGGGATAGAAATAAATGATGGATACAAAGGATAGAAGGCCGCAAGAAAAGTAAGCCAGAGAACGAACTGTTTTGAAAAATTATTAAAAGAGGGAAAACCACAAGGAGAGTAACGATTTCAACAACAATACTAGTTTAGAAATATGAAAGTAACACTCAGTGAACTTGGTGGATACGAGCTAGAATGGAAGGTGGAACAGATTTCAGAAGAAAGATGTGGAGCAGATGCTTGCATCCGAGAAAGTGATTGGAAACAAAAAAGATAAGTAGTGGGAAAAGGAAAAAGATGGTTTGGTGGAATGAGGAGTCAAAACGTGTAAAAATAAAAAAACAAATGAAATAATCCGTTTATGGATTGAAACAATGCCGACTAGACGGAAAATAGACCAATGCTATTGTTACTTTGCGAGATAATCAACAGCAGAAATAGTAAAAAAGAGAATTAGCATCGTTATTTTATCATGGGATTGTTAATATTAGGGAATTGGAGGATTAGACATGAACAGGTAGTCTGAGGAAGTTTTTGATATATTGGATATTGGCTAGAGATTTAAAAAACAACAAATCTGGTTTGGCTAACTCGGTTTTGGTATTTAAGAAATAAATATGAGAACCAATAGTGGTATAGTGAAAAGGTCGAAGGAGATATGGACAGATATTATTATGATGAATTATTATAATGTGGTTTGACAACGAGGAAATGATAATGGATGGAGGATTTACCAAATTGGAAACAGATCCCGTTTAGAACAGGATGACTTTGGAATGCTGATACTATGGCGAGGATATGAGACAAGCCTCCTCATAGAGGGCTCTTAAAGAATGGAAAGTAGCCTCAGGAGTGCGATGGACTAAATAATGAATTATATTCAAAATCAGATAGTAGTTAAGATGAAGTAAGAATGAAAGTACTAGCATTTTTTGATGATGATGAGAGAACATACGGGGTCTAGCATGTGGAGATAAGCTGTGATATGTCCAATGGCCGAGAAAAAGGTAGATAGAAGAGAATGCCAGAAATTACAGAGGAATAGTGTTGCTGTTTTAGTTAAAGCATATCAATAATATACGAGAGGATAAAGAGAAAAGGGACTTCGGAAAGGTAATTAGAGGGAATAGATTGGAGAGTGGCAACACGGATTCAGGCCAAATAAAAGTGTAATTGACTAATTGACTTTATATTCTCTTTAAAAATGATTAAGTGGAGCAAGAGCATAGAATGGAATCCAAGGTAGCATTATATCGCATTTATAGATACTAGAAGAAAGCTTTGAATTAGAAATACAAAGGAGAGATGATTGTGTGGATGGTGATCGTGTAATTAGTACCTGCATGATGGAATAAATAAGCAAGCTGATTAAGGATAATAAGGAATATGTATGAAAACCCCATTACAACACGGTTACCGAACGGAGATGGGAAGGAGTAATTGGTTTTGATAACACGAAGACTGGCGTTAAGGCAGGGACAGTGTGCTGTCGCCCTTTACTTTATTGCTCATATTACCATTCTGGTGTTAACTACATTTGCTGGGTTGAATGTAAGGTATTGTGCTATGCGAGGAGAGTGTATTACGGGAATTTCATCTATCTGGTCTTGTATTTATGGCCTTCTTTGGTCTAATTGGGTTGGTTGGACGGCTCTGTTGCGTGAATGTGTGATCGAAGGATACTATACATGTTAACACACTCAGCGCCATATGAGAATGTTCTGATAACGAGAGCAGTGTATGTGAAGTAGTGTGTGAATGACAAATAAAACAGGTGCAGATCAGACGGAGATAATGAGATAATCTGAGACAAGGAAAAAACCGCCAAGGAGATTATGTGATGGAAAGGTACAACAGTTAAAAAACTAGATACAGGCTAGATTCAAATTATCTAGGTATAGTAATATCAACTTGAGAAAGTAATCAGATAGTGATATGATTAAAAAGTCAACGTGACGGGAATTATTAACAAATATTCAAAGTTAATGTTAATATGGTGAATTATGATTAGATATATCGACTCTCAATTGAATATTATGCAGAGAGAGAGTGCCAGTAGAGGTATAAAGTTGACTATATTTCTGTTATCAAATTCCATCTCATACGACAATATTTATACTTATACTACGGGTCGGATTTTGGGTCTTAACTACGATGCACGAGATGACTTACAAATTATGAAGCCTTGCTCGGTAAAATGCGAGTGTATAACGATTCAAAAGAGGAGTAATATGCACAATTGAGGGACTAAGAGTTAGAAGTGAGCAATATAGAGTAAGAGCTCGTGAGTCCGTCAAATATTAATTGGAATTATTAGAAATTATGAAACCACTGAGATGGTCGGTCAATGTGGCCATGGAAATTAAAAGGACATTAGATACCCCAGAATGAACTATACACTTAATTGTAGAACCTATATCGGAAGGAAGACCAGTGGACGTACGCAAGTAAAAATAGATAATGGTAAAGGTATACGCTGTGTAGTAAGAAGCAATTACGTCTGTATAGGGGAGATAACGATTTGGAGAATTGTATAGATAAAGGATGGACATCTTAATTTGATATAAGTACAACTGAGGACCGTCTTGTGAGTGATTTCTGGAGGATGCAATCTCTTGGACAGGATCTAAACCTAACAAGATGGAATTGGTAGAGTTTGGGAGAAAGAGAGGAAGTGTGTTGGGGTCTTGTAGTTGTTTTCCGTTGGTTGGTGCCTGATACTCATCATATAGTCTATTGTGGCAGCTATCCTTTCGTGATTAAATAAATTAACTATTTAACTAATAACAAGGTTATTTCTCATACATGCCCTCTATATTTTCATCATAGTAAATAGTTATTTCCAGGGATCTCTGTCCACAATTCTTCTTCCTTTAAAGACTCTGGGTTGCTCAAATGTACGGATTCTCTCGTACATCGATTAACATTCGAAATTTGCGAAAGAATGATTTTACTTGCGACGTTATGCCAAGATCTGGAATTGGCTTAGCACATCTTAAAATCTTTTCATTTCGCCTCGTCTAGATTAAAAAAATGTAATTGAATTTTTGTTTTTTAAATATGAGTTTTACATATTTAACGTCAATTTACTAATTTGTACCTTCATTTTGCAATTTATTTGCTATATATTACTATAAATTATAAATCACTTACACAGTACTTACAGATTTATAATTATTAATTATATTAAAATAATATCAATTATTCCAAATGGTAACAGTATCGACTTCTGGCACGAATGACAGAATGAGACTGTTGAAGTCCTTGTAGACTCATAATTTTAGTGAGGCACCGTCTCCACCATTTTTATATATAGTGGTAGTCATTATTTATATGATAGGGAGGTTGTTACACCGCCTCTGTATATGGTATATACTTAGTATCCCAATTGTAGGATAATGATCGCAGCCTATTATATATATGGACCCTTTTCCATAAATAGTGGGGCCTTCAACTTCAGTAATACCCTACGGCTACTACAGACGCATGACGTTCAGACACAGATGTGGCAGGCGGAGAGCATACCTCAGCCGGCGCTCATTAGACTGGATTATATCATATATACCATACACTCCTGTGCCGTCACGCCTACTACTACTCATCAGTCTATATAGCGGGTCGACCGTAAGGTGAAGTGAGGTATCAGCGACGTTGCAATAGCTCTAGTAAGCCTGCCGCTGCGGTACTATATATATTTAGACAGTGAAGTATCAGTACTATATACACCTGGCCGAATAAGACTGACGGGTCAAGGAGTAAGTTGGGAGGAAAGTACAGACACGAGTTTCTAAGACATGCTTGTGGAAGATTCGAGACGTGAGAGATAAATATTCTTCTTTTTTCATAATTCTATGTTTGTGTGCTTATATAGATGAAGATCACTACCCCAGATATGGAGCAGTGACTATCTCAGCGAATTTAACTCTAATATTCTGATGAGATAGTGAGTAGACGAGATAGTAGGCCTCTTGAAGAGTTTAATAGAGTTATAGGAGTACATAACACGCTAGAAGACAGGGAAGAATATGTTGAGAGTACTTTTGGCAGGAGCAGTAAGAATTATATGAGGGAGGTTTCTCATGAGAGGATCAGTAAGCAGTGCCAAAGAATTGTCAGTGTAGGGTGGTTGATACATCAAATCTATAGATGTGGTTTAATTATATACGTTTGAGTTTAGATGGGTATAAGTCTTGTTTGAACAGATATATGATGATTTTACTGTGTGAGTTACACAATCAACAAATAGGAGCAGAATGACTCGATAACAGAGCCCCGGTCTGACAAGTGGAGACGTGCCAGAAAGCCGCAACGGGCAAGCGATGTGTATTATGCGGATACGGCATTGTGCATCAAGACCGTTGAGTATTTCAAAAGTTGGACACTTTCCACCCACGGTTCAGCAACGAAAACCGCACCTGTAAAACTCAACTTAACCTATATGGTCGACGATACAGTAAATTTCAGAAGCTAACATGGATCTCTTTTGCCGTAACAGTTTGTTTCTCTTGCTTTTTTCAGGTAAGATTTTTGCACTACAGATAATATCCCGAGACGTCGCTCTGTCCCGGGCGCTGCAAAACGTACGATGCGTAAAAAAGGTTCGATAATTACTCAAATAATTACTTTTCTTTGTATTTAAAATTTTTTTGATCCCGCCTCATGCAGCCTCAATTTATGTTAGTATTATAAAGATACACAATAATACTGAAAAAAAGTAAAAAAGAAAATTTAACTTTAATGAAAAAATGAATGACCTATAGTATATATATATATACTATATATATATAGTATAATTTATATAATATATATATATATATATATTATAATATATATATAATATTATATATATATATATTTAGAGGTGTAGCGGATAGTAATTTTTCACTATCCGCGGATGCGGATGCGGATGCGGATAGTGATTTTTTCACTATCCGCGATGCGGATGTGATGCGGATGCGGATGCGGATAGTAAAAAATCACTATCCGCGGATTGCGGAAGGGATAGCGGATAGTTACTTTTTTTTAAGAGTTTTAGCCACAGATTCTTCATTTTTATATATATATATATATATATATATATATATTATATTATATATATATATATATATATAATATATATATATATATATATATATATATATTATATTATATAATTATACTATATATATAATATATATATACGTATATATATATATATATTTATATATATATATATATATACTATATATATATATATAATATATATATATATAGTATATATAAAATAAAAATATTAAATATATTAATAAAAAATAGAAATAATAAATAATATATATATATATATATATATAATATAATATATATCTATATATATAGTTATATATATATATATATATTATATATATAGTATATATATATATATATATTATATAATATATTATATATATATTATATATATATATATTAATATATATACTATATATATATATATATATACTTATCTGTGTTACAGAGATTGCGGGACGTGGACCCAACTCATTATGCACTCCACCAACCTCTTTCCCAACTTTCGGAAAAAAGGTTAATATTTTAATACTTGAAATTAATAATTCTCAATTGTGCTTCAAAAACAAATAGCTCTGAGTATAAGGACGAGTATTGCTTTCTCTTTTCGTCGTAAATGAGACACTGCTCCGCTGAAAAGAACGCTCACCTAGCGACACTTGTGAATTGGGCATGCTAAGTATTCCTGGCGAATTTCTGCAAGATGTGGAAAACTTTTTACAATTATCACGCCACAAACCAGTGGATCTTTATGGGATTCCAAGCGTTTTCGCTTAGATATTCTTCGATCAATGATAGAGTGTCTTCTGACACCTCTGAACACAAGACTCTTCAGCGCTGCTAGAAGCCAAAAGACCGTTCATGATTTCAGCAATGGTTTCGCTAGCAGATGGTAATTGGTGTGTCTGCTTCTGTGATCTTTTGCTTTTTATTGGCTGGTGATACCTTGGACTCTTGTCTTTTAGCCGAGCCATTTGCATACAGCATGGGCGGGCCCAGGTATACCGGTATTCATAATTTTACACCCTCTGGGCAAAGCAAACGTGGTTTGTCAACAGGGAAATTTTGTACTTGTACGATTATAAGAGGAATGGCGCAGGAACAGATTGTGACTTAATTATGTTGGCATCAAGTGGTCGCGTCATCGTTTTCCGCATCGAGGAGTGAATTCTCTATCGCCGGTGTTTCACTAGGGCAGTGTATTATGTCTTGTCTCCGTCATCGTTGGTGAACAGTGCCTACTTTTTTAAAGCGCTCATATGTGTACCGCACAGCTTCTGTCAGTGCGGTGCAACCAAGGAAGGAATACACTACGTCCGAACACACAGGCTTGCCAGCACAGGTTCTGAGCATAGACTAGTCCGGCGTCTTCTGTATCACCGCTCTTGAGCGCATATTCAAGCACTGCTCTTAGACACTCCAGTATCCCTCAGACATCTCTCCACGTAAGCCACACGTGAAGAGCCCCGCATACTAGGATCAGAGCCGGCGCTTGGCGAAGTCCAGGCCTGTCCACCTTGCTGATGTTCGTCTCGGTGAACCAGCATTATAGAGGCTTTCTAGAAGATTGGTCCGGGACTCCCTATAATTCCCATTTCTCTACACTCCTCTCAAGCATGTACATATTCTCCGGAGTTCCTCAGGAAACGACGAAGTTCAACCCTCAACGAGTCTCAGTAGACAGTCTCAACGTGGCTAATTGATACATCTGGGCAAGAGCTTGGAGGAAACTACTCTGAGCCGTCGAGGCTGTTTCCCTTTCGAGAAGCACGTCTTGAGTTGGAGAGCGGGATGCGGGAATATGAGTGTAGCAGAATTGTTCAGCATATCCGAACTTAGGATAGATCATGCGCACACCATGGTGACTGACGCCTCTTGTATGTATCCGATAGATCAGCACTACCTTTACTAATACGCTAGACTGTATCATGAAGTGTAGCAAAGCAGTTAACATTTTTCACTTCCACGCCGATATTCTAGGGAGAAGGGTCTTTCTGTTTTGAATGTTAGAATGGAGAACTCTTGCGCAGTCTCTTCATTTTATATTCGGCACTAGGTTTGGCACCATGTGGCAGTGCGTCTGTCTGATCCCCACTCTAATGGAAGGGAGATCAGGTCTCAGTTTAGTTTAATGTGAATTTCATTACAATAGAGATATAGTTGCCATAAGCTCGATCGCAGAGAGTAACGTGGGTAGTCACGACGCATTCCGAAAAGAGGTCTGCTGTCCACCACAGTTCCGGGTAGAGTAGCGCATGAACGAAGCCTTGAGCTGCAGCTGGCCAATAGGACTATGACGAACACTCCGTCCATGAAGGATGGTTTTGTCAGAGGCCACTCCAATGCCCAATGGTAAACCGATCGAATGTAAATCTAGGATAATGCTATTAAGAGCACAAAGTGTATCTATGTCTGAGGGAGAGATAAGGAGACGCGCATATGTAGGAAATATGAGTCCCACTTTGAAATTGTCTAGGTTCGAGTTGATGATATGGAATGTGTCGTGAAATATTCGGAACGTTCTTCAGTGTTGAGGAGAGTTCTATTTAACGTCTCTTAAAAACATACATAGTGGCGAAGCTTCTGTTCCCTCAGGTGCTTTCGAAGACAGGATTTTCACTCTAAGAACGTTTGTACTATAAGAAGGGCAATATTGTGTGTCTCCGAAACACATACAATTGTAGGTCAGCAGATACGAGTTTGTCTAATGATAGGAGAACCAAGGAGGTTAGCATGCCCCCTAGTGTATCTGTGATTTTGATATTCATCGCAATTGAGGCTTGTTTATGGAGTGTCCCACTGCCATATTTACTCTTGGTAGAGTAACATGAAATGCATGAGGATTAGTTAGGTTCCTGAACCTAGTTCTGTAGATTTCTCACACAATACCTACTGGAATGAATGGTGATGCCTTCGAGTGTGTCTGGTCGTCTGCGATTGTTGCAGAGGGCACCTAAGTAAACGTTATTTCCTGATCCTCTATGAAGATTTCTTGTAAGTGAGTAAAGATTTCTGATGATGTGTCGAAAATAGGAATATTGCACAATCGGGTGGCGCAAGTTACTAGTCACTTCCTCGCGCCCGATCGCTTAAGCGAATTTATTAATCTGGGATCAGCACTCTCTTACCCTTCGTTCGCTTCTGTGGGTCCTTAAGAAAACAATACGTTGTAAGCCTCACCGAATAGAGACACCACAAAACTTCAACTTATATTGTAGGTCAGTATGCCAATTAAATTTGATATGTTTATAGCAGTAGGTATACGAGTACCGTCATATATGAGCACCATAACACTCCACGCTGGACCTATTACAATAGTAGAGGCTTTACAGAATATCTGCATGAAGAAATATAGACGATGATGGTCCTGAATAATGAGCACTGAGATGGTATATAAAATCTATTAAAAAGAAGATGATACAGAAGAGGCTAGCGATAGGAGTACATTTCACTATGATGTGGTTCTCAATTCAACACGTATATTACTGTATTGTCGTTAATATTTATCGTACTGAACTCAAATTTGTTTCTCATGATCACAATGTTGCCAGATGATGAGGTTAAAAATGCCATGATACCAAAATTTTCATTAGTTTTTTTTATACAAATTAATTTCATTAATATATATTAATATATATTTTCATATATATCATATATTATACTATCATATTATATATATATCTAATATTAATATAATTATATATATTATATATATAATTATAATATTTAATTAAATATTAATATTAATATATTATATTATATATATATAATTATTTAATATTGCAAATAAGGTATGTAAAGTAATTGAAGATATATCTTCGTCTGTGTCAATCGCATTTTCTGACTGTAACTATCTTATTCAATTAGTTATTAAGTACGATGAGAATTGTGTATTGTTGTAATAGGCTGATAGACAAGGTGCAAATAGCATAGTGCCCACTACACACCCTATAACACGATATAGTAATGAGTATTATTATATTTGGTTTTTATTTACTATTGGGTCTCCATATTCATTCGTGAAGGATTCATTATATTTGTATTATACCTGGACTATACCATATTACCATATAAGTATATGATCTCGAGTTTGTCTACAATAAATAAATATATACCTACACCCATCACTACCTTGAATCTTTGATTACTGAATTACATTTAATTATATCCTACCACAAAATCTTATTAAATATATATATTCCAATATTAGCTCACTTATACATATAATATATGGAACTTTTCTCTACACGGAGTACAGGAGGAGAAGTTAATGATGAGATAGGATCTACTACCATCATGACATGTCTTCATGTGATCTCTTGAATACGTCGCTTTACTTTTCTAATATATATACATACATTATTATATCTCATATAACATACTAATATACATATACATTAAATCTATGTAGATATATTTAATTTATCTTTTCATTAAATCAATTTTAATATGGAGAAGGCCTCCAATAAGTAGTCATATATAGCCTCCTATATATATTCAATATATATATTAAATATAATATATAATATATATTATATAATATATATATATATATATTTATTATATAATTATAATATATATTATATATATATATATTCATATATTATAAATATAAGTAAGTAGTGCATCAAACATCGATAACTCATAATAATTCATCTGATGTAATACTCATCTACGCTATCCGCAAAAAATTTTATGTATCGGCATGAGTGTGCGGATAACGGATATGTGAAATAATGCGGTAATGCAGGATACGTGGTAATAATTTGAAGCGTGATTATTACCTGCATATGCGGATGCGGATTCAGCGGATATCCTGCTATATATCTCCTCTAAATTAATATATATATATATATATATAATTAATATTCACCGTAGGGAACTATATTAGGTTTTTTACTAATAGGGTAGTCCCGGTACTTTTCCCGGGAATTTTATCTATAGTACCTGGAGATGTACTTATAAACATGGCTTATATAGTTTAGATTGGGAAGTCTACTGTGGAGGCTATAACATTAAATTATTGACTAGTATATAGCCCAATATTCTATATTATTATATATAGTACCATCTATATATTATGAGCTTTTTGGGCACATTTCTCAAAACATCATCTACTAGGTAATTTATAGGTTATTAATGCTGAGTTATACGTGAGCTAAGTCTAGTCATCCTCGTTTATGGTTAGTCTATACGAGGATTAAACGGACATCAATAGGGAGTATAGTGTATAGTTTACTAGTATAATTTAAGAGGTTACGTGCTCGATTATCAGTATATAGTTTAAATATAGTATAATAAGTTTTATCTGTAAAGAGATAATATATACATATAGTAAAATTAACATTATTAAGATCACTATATTTATTATATTAATATCGGTAGATTAGTTGATTAGCCTAGTAAGACTCATCTAATACTAATCACCTATAAAAGGATTAGTTGATTCGAGTAATAATCAGTAGATCACATAAATAGATGGTTATGATAACAAGTTCACTCATAATCGTAAATTAGATACTTTGGCGTAAAACTATAGATATTTATTATGTCAATATTAATGTTATAGGCCCATAGACACTTCGATCATATTTTTATATTATAATCATTATTTAGTGCTTCTTAAGTATAGTTCTCAAAAAATCGTTAAATTGGGTAGCCGGGTATCACTTTACTAAAACATTACCATATATATAATAGTAGTTAATTAAATTTCATAAAAAATTGTGACCCTTATAATCCTTAAAAGACTGTTTGGTTCTCAAGGTATTTTAATATTTATATTTTTTTAAAAATACTATTGGTTAAACATTTATTAGTTAATTTGGAATGTAAATATTAATTACATTAACTTAATATTTATCTTGAAAAATTAATCTATTATAAATTAATGATATATATTATTTAATAATAAGCATATAAGTGTCTCATTGGTCTTAATTTAGTTAATTTGTTTCGATATATTCTTTCAATGTGTGCACAAAAGTATAAATAAAAAAAAATTTCAACCCAGTAATGTTCAATTAGTCTCTTGAACGTCTGAGTAAGAGTAAAGACACATGCCTTCCAGAATAGTTTTACCTCTCTTGAGGATAATTGAAATTAACATTAACCTATATCATTGATAGTTTTATATTTTCTTAAAGTATTAATTATTTGAGATTCTTATTAAAATAGATATATTGCTATACTATTTTTTAATATGAATTTTATTCGCTCTTTTCTTAAATATGTAAGTAAAATATTAATTGACACTGCATTAAATTGTAATGATATGCATATAGGATATAAAAATTGGAGAGAGCTCATTTTTTAATTTTAATTGTATATTTAAAAAGTGTAAATTCAGCGGGAAAGAACAATGTTTTTAATTTTATAAAAAACGTAACCATTGCCTTCGTCATTTTCGAGCTTTTCGATGGAGAACCTAATTTATCGCCCACCTTCGATTTCCTCATCTTCAATTCTATTTTACTATATTTCATCTATCTTATCTCTTCTTCTATTCCTCTTTCTCTATTCTCTCTCTTGCTCTCTAATATAAACAAGACACTCTCTATTCTCTTTCACTATCCATCAGTCTAACACTTTTCACTTATCTATATTATCTAATTCTATATAATGTATATATATATATATATAATATTTTAATATATATTATATAATTTTAGTATATTATAATATATATTATATATACTCTACTATCTCTCCTTACTCTCTACACATTGATTTTAAAATGTAGTATTTTTATATTCTTTAGTTGAAAAGTAAAAATTAATTCAGCCCAGGACCCAACCCTGTTTAAGACATACCTAAAAATATCAAAAAATACCCTAAGGGAAAATCTCACCTATGGTTAGGAGTCTGGGGGTTTAGGAGATTGCAGTATGGTAATCTGCCTATTAGTTGGCACAAGAGTTAAGTCTTCGCTTCTCTCTATGCCTAACCTCTATTTCTCCGAAATCCACTTTCCCCACGAAGTAAACCCTGTATTTATTATTCTCGTCTCATATCCTAGTGAGCTTCTTAAGAAAGTAGGTCTCGTGAAATCCTCAGATTATTTTCTTATACAAAACCATTTGGTCTCCTCCTTCATTACATATAGCTACATTATTTTGGTTATGAAAACTTTCCGTCAATTTTCTGTTCGGAATTCTAGACTAAGTGCCCCAAAACTAAAAATCTATAAATAAATATAATAAAAATAAAAACAGGTGCTCTTATATAAATATTATTTGGTGTAAGATACATTGAAAGATATTCATTATTTATTTTCTTTTTAAGGTAAAAGCTATATTAATTTTTTTTTCATACTTAATTTACATTTATTTACCATAGGATACTGTATTAACTATATATCCTAGATGTGAACCCTTCATCCTACTCGCGGGGGACAGCGTTCCAGACCCCTACTGCGATAGGTGAATATCCGCGAAGCTAGTACGAAGTGGAAGAGTAATATATATAATTGAATAATTATCTACTATTTATTATTATTTATAACTATTATTATTAAGTGCTTTATTATGTATTAACATATGTATACATATCTGTAAACACTTCCTATGCTATTACATAGGCTATCATATGTGTTTTTATCATTAACATCAGTATAATATACAGAAACATATAAATTAAATATTTAAATAAATATAATATAATTAATAATTAATAATAATTAATAATAAATATATAAATATAAATAATTAATAATTATATAATAGGTAATATAATAGATTTATAATATTAATAATAATTGACTAAGGCCACTAAAGATTTTCTCTTGATATTAATTAAATTAGTTTATATACTTTATATATTTATAAATACATATATTTTAGTCTATTGTTCCTTTACAGATTTAAATTTACTGTTATCAGAGAGAGAGAGAGAGTAAAGAGAGAAGAGGAAGTAAAAGTAAAGAAGATAGAGATGAAGACGATAGAAGTTAAGTATATAAAGAGAGAAGAGATGAGAGTAAGAGAGAGAGAGTAAAGAGAAGAGAGAGAGAGAGAGTAGAATATTCAATAAATCACTCGAGAAATTATACTAGAAAAATTAACATAAGTCGTGTGATCCACTGCTATAATCTACGTCTCGAATCTCACCACGAATAATTAACTAACATTTTTGTAAGATACCTTTACACTTTTCTTAAAGTATTAAAATTGTTCAGGACTGAGCACAGAACTCATTACATAAAGGTAAGGCCAAGCTATTATAATAATATATTTTATATAATATAATTATATATATATTTATATTAATATTATACTATATTATATAATTATATATAGTTAATATATATATATAATATAATATATTAATTAATATATATGAATTATATAATATATATATTATATAATATATTATATATATATAATATATATATATTGGTATTAAATATATAATTAGTATATTATATATATATACAGTTATAAAAATTAAAATGCGATATTGATACTGTAGCAATTATGTAAAGAAAAATACATATCACAAACGATGCACTGAAGCTGCAAATGTTGAAACAGTGACGATAGAGCGAGGGATCAACTGTATATATATATATAATTAATTATATAATATATATACTATATCTATATAATTATATATATATAATATATATATTATATATAACTATTAATTATCTATATATATAAATAATATCATATATATATATATATATTATAATATTAATATATATATATATATAATATAATATATATAGGATATATATATATATAATATACTATATTAATATATTATATAATATATATTATAGTTATATATAATATATATATTATATAGTATATTAATAATAATATATATATATAATTATATATATATATTATAATATTAATATAATATATATTAATATATTAAATATACTAGTAAATACTGGCTATATTTCTTTAATTATTATGTGCAGATATAATTTAGAGAGGATTATAATCATTTATAAACTAGAAAAATAATTTTTTTTTACATTTATATTATTATTTTTCCAATTATTATTCCGGTTTTATGAAGCTTTTTAATAGCCCTGAACTGCAAAGTGGAAGGAGACTACATAATGATAGTTATTGTTTCTAATTCTGTGTAGTATTTAAATTTAACTTATATTTAATTCTTCTCTAAATTTGATTATTGTTCGGGTTTTTTTTATCCCTAATTTTTTTTTTTGAGTATATTTATATTGAAACTCGGGCACGCGATCAAAGTAATTTCAATAGATAAGGTACCCGTTATGTAGCAGCTATCTTAATCAGGAATAGATTCTGAGAACTGTCGATATTAGAAGAGTAAGGGTTAAATGATATGATTACTTATCTAGAATTAGTTTTGGATATCTATATTGATCGTCAGGAATTAGAATAACATTACTATAGCAGTCGGCATCGTAATCAGAAGGATAGAGCAGTATGCTAGAGATAATTACCATTGTCTCAATCTACGTATCTATATGTAACGGTTGTAGTAGCTAGAGGTTACCGTATTACAAAAGTAAAGTATACAACGCGTCAATGTCAGCGGCGTCGACAGCATGTAGAGTGGGCATAAAGAATAATATCGCTCTATCGGACTCAAGGAACTATGGATCATCGTTCTCTGGTGGAATAACAACGGTTCACGCTCAATATGCTCGAACTCATAATAGCTCGAGAAGGAGTATCAGAGGGTCAAGGCCATTGAGTTTTAGAGTACAGACGGTATCACCAATTCTTCACATAGAGTTATCCGGGAAAAGCTTGAAGGTAATGATGACGGCGGGTCAGATACCTGCTATATGTCATTATATTTATGTTTATAGTGTTTTAATAACACAAAGAATATCCAATATATTTACTATCGAGTTTTACGTGTCAATACGATTGATTGTAATGTCAGCGTAGAATTAAGTAGCCGACTCTTCAGTGCAACTTTTTCGGAAGTTAGGGAGTGTCAAGTACACCCTTCTCCTTATGGAGTGACACCGCATATGTGTAAATGTCATTGGTTACCAAGGAGCGCTACAAAGCACTGTGGAGTGTTTACGCGGTAACAATAATAGATTAATGTTAGTAGGAGTAGATCCTTGTATATGAACGATACCAACAATTTCTCACATAATCACGCAAAATAATTAGGCATGGACCATCAGGCAATGGTTCACCGCTAAAGAGTCGAGAATTAACATATTAAGATCTCATATGCAATTGTAACTAATTAATAGCGCACGTCTTCTTTAGTCTCATCAGAGTCACCCTTATCCTAAGAGATGTGATTGCTCAACTCACTTAGTGATCCTAAAGGCAGTAATTAGAGAACTATGTAGCTCCACACATTCCACCGCAGGAGATATATATCCGGATGATATATCATTATTTTTAAGAAGTGATTAACATACAAGAACCGACAAATATAGATAATAAAAATAAACACTAAAAAAATTAAGCATAACAATAACATGTAGCATAGAAATTTTCTCAACCAAATATAAAAATAAGCATGAATAGAGATAAAAAATAAACATGAATAACTATACAAACTCAAAATAAGTCAATACGTCATATAATATTATTAATATTTAATGACAATAAAATATAATACATACCTAAATATTTATTATATAATAACTTTATTGAGAAATATAATTTTAATAAAAACTGCTGCAATAATACTATTCAAGTATATTTATGACATTAAAGATGACATGATTGTTAATGGTCAGAAAAATTTAGGAATTTGTAAGTTTTCTCAGTATATGAGCGTTATATTGCAATTATTTAATTTAGACGCCAAAAATTCGCTTTTATAGTTGCATGGTGGCTATTAACAATAATATTATATGAGAGAGAGACTTGCACTCAGCAAAAGCACTTGGCCATTGAATTAGCTGATACAATAGCACGAAAACCTTATGAAAGTGGCTAACAAAAGATGTAAAGGGATTAACACTTGAGGTATAAAAAATAAAAACGCATTAAGATTAAAGATAAGTTATCTTACTGTGTGGATAGATAGATGAATAGTATAGTACTCAGATAGACCTTAGAAAGAATAGAACTAGTAGATACTGAATAGATCTCGCATAAGATGATAACGATGGATAGATAAGAAGTAAGAGTATTTCGCATATGTATACAGGAGAGATTAACTATTAAAAAATTGTGCTAAGAGATAGGATTATCAGTTATTTGGATAAACCAAATTAGATAGATTAAGATAGATAGAGAGTGTATATTGTATAGAAAACTAGATTTGATAGATAAAGATAAGATATAGATAGATAGATAGTATAGATATGATATCTGATAAAGATAGTATTCAGATTCCGAATAGATAGATAAAATGAATATGATTATGTGCTAAGTATATTTAATATGAAAAAGAAGATAAAAATATTATCGCAAAAAGCCTCATGACTTACACTAGATCAGTTAAGGCAATAAGTTACGAAGAGTAAATATTAATAGATTATAGAAATAAAAGATGATAATTACTTTATTAATTACAGGCATATTAAATGATTAGAGTCATAACTAATAGAGGGAGTAAATAATTGAGTAAACTATAATAGTATAAGAGAGAGGAGATGAGTAATAGTAATGATAAGAAAGAGTAAAGATGAAGGTAGAGTATAAGAGAGAGAATGAGATTATATTTATATATGCTAGTGAGATATGGAGTATAGAGTAATATAGATGTAAATATGAGTTTAGAGAGAGATACCTCATCATATTAACTAACATAAGGATCTGAAAGGTAAACAGTATATAGATAGTAATAAATAGGTATTATTTTATATGCTATAAAATGGAATTATAAGACCTACAATATGAGAGAACATTTGGGACACACTGAAAATTTCAGATTCAGGTACCTAGTATACAAGATCAACGGATATATTTTGACCGCACTTATATAGAAGGAGAAATAGATATTAATAAAAAAACACAAACCATCCTACTTTAATTAATAAATAATTAGAAAGTGAATAAATCCCTTTTGTTAAATTGATCCACATTTATAGTCAGTAGATAATGAAATATATGTGATAATAGATACTATAGATATAATATATAGATAGAGATATATATGAAGAATAGAGTTATAGAGAAGAGAGTAGAGTAGAATGCATTCGGTACAGTATAATTAGTCATAATAGTATGATCAACAAATGATCTGGGAAAGCACTATACGTTTACAGCTTGTTTTATAAAGTCTAGTTAAAAATTGTATATAAATATAAGAATATATTGTAGTATAGTTGATAGTAATTATTAATAATTTTTTCATAAGTATACTACAAATTTTATTCAAATTGCTATATTTACGTCCGGAATTTGAATAAATATTTCGGTCACTATAAGTTACGTGTAATATCCGTATTGCTAATGAAAGTTATACGTAAGTATATAAACACATGAAGAATCATCACATGTCAAGATACACAACTTTAGAGAAATACAATTTCTCATTAGTAATTAATAATAATGACATTTTTTTTTCTTTTGATATTAATTTGTTATATTGAAAGATGATAGAAGATTTGTGTACGATTTTTTAATCTTTCCTAACTTTAAAATTGATATAATATAATAAATAATAATAATAATTAATATAATTAAAATATTAATAATAAATATAATAATAATAAAATAATTAATTAAAATTAATTAATAATAATAATATTATAATAATATATAAATAAATTAGACTAGCTAATCATCAAGTAATAAATAAAATATATATAATTAATCAAATTTTCAATAAAATAAAGAGTTTCAAATAGTATTAATTAATAACTATAAATAAAGGTATATAAAAATAAGTCAATCACACACTTAATAATAATTAGGGATATATATTATCTCATACTCAATAGATTAAATAGATGGTCCACTATTATAATATAAATAATAATAATATAATAATAATAATAATATATAATAAATTATAATAATTTAAATAAATAAATTTAATAACAATATTATATAAATAATCATAGTATTTATCAATTTATATAAAATATACATTTTTTTGACCAATAATAAGTTAAATAATAATAATAATAATAACTATACAATAAATATAATGATAAATACACATTAGTAAGATAAAAATATTAGTACTTATTTATTACTAATATTACATTGCTCATTAGGTATTAGTCATTTATTAAATATTAATTAAAATAATTAATTTTTTATTATTAATTAATAATTTAATCATATTAAGTATAATATTAAAATATTAATGTAATAAGAATATACAAATTATAAATATTATATATAATACTATAATATTAATATAAATATATTAAATATAAATATAATTAACCTTTGTTTGCAATATATTGTATATTAGCACTTTATATAATATAAGATTATAATAATTCTAATAATTTATAATAATTCTAATATTAATAATAATACATTAATATTTAATAATATAATATTTAATATAAATTTCTTATAATTGTTTATATATTAATATATATTTATAATATAAATATAAATAATATTATAATAATATTATAATATAATTAAATTAGAAATTATAATTTATAAAAATATATAAATAATTAATAATGTATATACTAAAAATAATTAAATAATATTACAATAAAAATTAGTATTATAAATATTAAAATTATGATTAATATAATAATATAATATATTAATAATTAAATTAAAATAATTACAATAATAATAATATAATAAATTAATAATATAAATAATAAAAATTATATAAATAACTAGTTCAATCACTATGCTATTTTTCAACAGTAACCTATACTTAATGTAATATATCTAGAGAATCTTACTTAATATATGTAGCATATTAATTTCTACATGGGTGAAAAGTTTTAATATTCGAAGTTTTGTTATACGTCTCATTGTTATTATTATAAGAAGCTACATAGTATGATCTATGAATCATACTCTCACTAAAGAAGGTCAGATATGCTCACTTATATAAATGCTATAGTTAGATAATAGGTAGGACATAGATGCTAATATATATAATAAAGCTCTGATAATTTGGCACGGGTCCCCATCTCGTATATAATATATTAATATATATTTCATATATGCTATTATATATATATTAATCTAATTATAATATATATATATATATTTATATATATATATATTTATATTTAATAATATATAATATAATATAGTATAATATTATTAAAATTATATATTATATATATATTAATATTAATATGTTAGAGTTATATATAGAATATTATTATTATCACTTAATTATTGTACATTTGACAACATCTGATGTTAATCTATATAAGGGCCTGCAATAGGTTATTTACCTCTCACTACTATTCAGCAGGCACAAATAAAAATAGACAAATACAAGATCCTATTTCGCCAGTGCTGATAGTATTATAATGAGAGGATATAAAGAAGTGGTTATATACTGATTGATGATTCTGCCTTCAATCTGCAGAGAAGATGATTTACCGACTTTTCGGTTGGGGGGACCTCTCGCAAAGTATGCGCGTGTACTATATTGGATCACTTACTCTAGTTCTCAAGAGCTGACTTTTGTAATAATATGAGTTTTGTAACTAGGTAAGGTTGCTTGAAAAAGTCATCATTAAGTAGATGAGTGAATTCAAATAAATAATGAATGAATATTTACCCAATACAAAATGCACAAAAAGACAATAATAACTCTATGCTACACTCACAATAACTAAGAAATAATACTAATATTTCATTAATAATAATATAAATAAAGAAGGACGATAGTATATAAAGAATATTTTGCGCAAGAGAGTATTGAAGAGCAAAGGCACACAGAAGAGGATAAAGAAAGATATAAATATATGGGAAAAGAGGAAGATAAGAAGAAGAGGATACGGATAAGCAAGAAGAGATAGAAGGAAGATGGAAGACAGAAAGAAGAGAAGAAAAAAGAAGAAGCACGAATAGAATAGGAATTGAAAACAGCAAATTGAAATCTTTGAGAAGAAAAGAAAGGGAAGTTACCCGGAAGAAGAAGAGAGATAGAAGAAGAAAGAAGGAAATGAAGAAGAAGAAATAAAGAAAAGAAGAAGAAGAAGAAAAAAAAAGAGAAAGAAGTAGAAGAAATGAAGAATGGAGTAGATAAGAAGAAGAGAAAGATATGAACGCAAGAATCGATAAAAGGATAGAAGAAGTAACGATAGATAAGAAGTATTTGTGGCATTGTGCCAATATAAGAGAGAAGAAGATAGAAGAAGAGAAGAGAGACACAGATAGATCGAAGGAGAAGAAAGAGAGAAAGAAGAAGAAGAAGAAGAAGAAAGGTAAAAAAAGAGAAATAGATAAGAGAAGAAAGAAGAAGAAAGAAGAAGCAAGAAAGAAAAGAAGAAAGAAGAGGAAGAAGAGACAGATGAAAGTAAGAAGTCAGTAGAAGTAATTGTGCAATATATAAGGAGGAAAAGGGGAATACTAAAACATACACACGTAAGAAGAAAAAAAGAATGAAGAAAGAAGAAAGTAAGAAGATAGATCAATGTATAGCAAAGAGGTTTAATAGTGTTTTAAATGTGTTAAAAATAGATAGAAGAGAAGAAGAAAGAAAGATGAGATAGATGAAATAAAAGAGTAGTAAACAAGACGAATGTAAATTTAACGAGAGAGTAAAGAGTTTACTCGTCAATTATTATTAAGATAAGAGAAGAGGATAGAAGGAGAAGAGTATAAAATTAGGAAGTATAAGAATGATAGTAAATGATAGAAGTAGAGAAGATTGAATAATAAAATGAAGAAATTGAATGAAAGAAGAAGAATGAATTTTTAATATAATAGAAAAGAAGAAGATAGAAAAGAAGTAAAGAAGAAGAAGATAGAAAGAAGAAGAAGATAAGAAGAATGAAAGAAGAACGAGATTATGATTAAGGAAAAGTAGTAGAAAAGAATTTGAAGGCTTATATTCCTCTCTGTCGGACTTAAGAAGTAAGTAAGATATATATATATATAGTAATAAGATGAAAGAATGAAAATAATGAAAAAGAATAATGATAAGAAAGATCACAGTATCGAAGAAGAAGAATAAGAACAAGTAAATTGATGTAGATAAGTAAGTAATAAGTAAGTAAGTGAAAGAGAGAAGATAGAATAGATATTTTACTAATATGTGTTATCAATGTAGTATTAATTAATGATATGAAAGTTGTTGACATGAATTCCCATCATACTGCATTAATTACTTTAAAGAATAGATAGAATATTAGTCTGGTCATTGCAGGGTTGCAACGAAAGAATGGACACTGGAAGTGTTATATGTTACACAGGATCGGAGCTTTACTTTATTGGCACATTTGAAGAAGTACGAGGTTGTCCATTCTCTTGACATTTGGCCAAGTTTGTCTTATTCCATAATGCTCTGACATATAGTGATAATATTTTAATTAATATAATAATTATAAATATATATATATAATAATATTAAATTATAATAATATTAATAATAATTATACAATTAATAATATAATAATAAATAATAATAGATAAAAATGATATATAATATTATAAATAATCTAAAAATAATAATATACTAAATATATAATAATTAAATATATTTGTAAATATTTTATACAAATAAGCAACATACTAATAAGATATATAAATATTGCGTATGGTCTTTTAAATAAATATATATATTATTTATTATATATATATATATATAGTGTAATATTATATATATCTATTATATATATAATATATATATATATATATATATATATTAATATTATATATATATATTATATATATATATATTAATTAATATATATATTATTATATATAATTATAATTAATATATATATTCTACTATATATTATATGAGTCAGCGTTTCAACTTTGTTCCGTACATAATTGTATTTAAAATACTATTAATGCTACGTTAAAACGGAATAACATTTTTGGAATGAGCGTAAAATTTTAGTTCTGAATACCACTTTTAAAAAAATTATAAAGAAAATGTTTATTTAAAAAAAAGTTAATAAAAGATAGAAGAGTAATTTTAAACTTATTTTAATTAACCTTACCTTACGTTGCCCTTTAAATAATGGGTGGTGTTTAAACTAAAGGAATCAAGGGGTATAATGTAACCGCCCATTACCGATGGGAGTCGGAGTCTCAGTCGGGCTTTCCGGGGACAAATATCGGGGTAATTGGATTATGTCACTCACAACAGCTCTGGGAGCAGCGCGTTCTCCGGATATGCAGCTTACTCCGCTCATTCTGCGTCACTGTCTTGGGGTGATCTTGCGAGCTCGGGCTGCAGCTCAGACGTCAACCGCGTTCCAGGTTGGAAAAATACTCCCACAAGACTCGTTGCCGTCGGCCTCGAGCTCCTAGTGTGCGTGGCAGATAGTGGTTATTATGATCATCATATATTAACATACGCCACGTATATAATATTATAGTAGTATATAACTAATATATATATATATAATATATATATATATATATATATATATAGAATGAAATACGTAGTATATATATATATATATATGTTTGCGTATTTTGATGCACGTGAAGAGAATTAGCGATTCTCTGTACCCGTTCAGACCCCGTTACAAATTATGAACCCCGTTATATAAATGAATGTTTTTAGAGATTCGCTAGATTTTTTTGGAATAGATTTTAGCATATTAAACACGCACAATATTAATTGTTATTTATTACTTATTTTACATTATTATAACGCTTTCAGGGCTATGTTTTTTAAACGCCTGATCTCCTGAAAGTATTCCTTTTTACAGAGAAGTTATGTCATAGTTTTTAAGATACAATAATGAACGGACAATGGAAACGCATGGCCATATATATTTTATATTAAAAAATATATATACTTATATTATACATACTCATATAGAGTACCATATAGGTTAAACTTAATATCTATATACGCGCACTTATATATATATACATATTATATATTTATTATATATATATATACCGTATCTTTCACACTATTAAACCGACGTGACTGGCGCGCTGTGAACTGAGCAGAATGAACTGAAATGAAAGAGAGCGAGTTAGAAATGGATATGTAACGAGATGTGTATGACTTAGGACACGCAACGACCCCACCAGATGTAGCACGCATTATGATTGGAACACGCACAACGAGCAACAGCGGCAGAGGTGAAACAAATACTACAGACATTATGCTCTTAAGGGGGATAACATATGGTCTTAACTTGGATAAACTTTCTATAAGAAAATAGACAAAAAGTATTGAACTATGTCATTAGCATATTCAAGCAGTGTCAAAATATTTACGTAGGAAGGAGTAGGGGATCGATTGAGTGAAACTGTTGGATTAAACGGTCTGGACGAATCTTATCTCCTCGGGAGTGGATTTGCAACTCTTTACGGCACAACTAGGTGGTGAAAAACGAGCCTGAGCAATCTATGCCGAACTCCTTAAACGCTACAATTCTCCGCGTTTACTCCTATATACGAGTGAGCTGGTAGCAGGATAAAGCGTCACTATGAAGGAATAAAGCACTGTCGTTTATGCAATTCATTCTATATCTGGCATAAGGGGGCGCTTACGGCTCTTCTAACGCAGCGAGGTTTCGATTTTTTTCCCATCAACTTGAATAACTCAGAAATGAAAAAGTTACTAAAATTGAAGTACCCCTATTCTTATATTAGTACTTACTAGGCGGGTTAGTAGTTTTAAGACAACGGCATAACTCATAACACAAGTGCCAGCCTTTAATTAAAATACCCAATATTAGAAAGATTATTCTCAGTACATTGTGGTGTTGTGGTCAAACACATTAAGAGATAAGCTGCCTGATATTTTATTTGGAAACTCAGTTCAATTGATTAAACTATGGTGTCTTGGAAGAAGTTTTAAACAAAAGTTGCCTCGCAGTAGGGTGATAACGCAACGTGAAGCTAGGGTGAATTACTTTTATTCATTCTTTCCTCACTCATATATTACACTCTCATCTCATATAGATTTTATAACATACTCCTATGTCTGGTTTATAAATGCACATGTTATCCGTTGAGATTACGAATGTATAGGAAGCAATGTTGAAGAAATCACCTTCTCCTCGGAAGTAGATGTATGACTCTGAGAGTATTGGTTCAGTATAAAAAATTCGTCGATATATGTCGAGTAATTAGTATAAAACTTGGATTGCTGGATTGAGCCTGCAGCCGAAGTTGAGAGTCGCGTCGCGGAAGATTTGGGGTACTGAGAAGAGAAATGGTGAGAGATATTTTTGTATCTTATGTGTTCTAGGTGTAGGTGAATGTAAGTAAGCTTTATATTTAGGAATTTCTTCTTAGGTTTTCAAGCATTGCTCCCACAGTGTCCACAGCAATTCTGGTTTCATTCTAAGCGTATTTCTATTTATCCTTTTTGTTATAGATCCAATTCGGGCGCCCAGCTCTCGCTAGTTGTTGGTCTAGGGAAAAATTTTTACTTTTTAGATAAACTTATATGCACAGATCATGTTGTTTATGTCTCATATTACATAGGGCCCAGCCGCACAACGCATATTCCGAACCAATAATTCCTCTGAATTCGGCTCCAGTCATTGTCGTGTCTGATCTTCTGAGTTCTGGTGGTGAAAGACGACAGAAAAGGTGAATTTCTGGATCTAATTACTCTTTGGTTGATTTGAATTGAACGACTTATATTCGTGATTACTTTGTCCTCCACTGATGAAATCTGTTCAATAAAAGGAAATGTGAAATATAAATAGAATGCATATTATTAAAGTAGTAAGTAAACCATACTCATAAGAATTACTTATATACCATATATATAAATAAAAATAGCTAAATTTAAGAGATTTGGTTTCAAAATTCAAATATGGATAATCAACATAAAATAAATAAAAACTACTTAACGTTAATGTTAATTTTAATACAGTAACGACAAACCCATGTTACTTAATTTTTCAAACCTCTAAAGAATAAATGATTAAAAAAATCTAAAAAAAAAAAATCTCCGTTTGTGCGTAAATATAAAATGTTAGTTTTTGCCTCCTTTATCATGCACAAATATTTCACAAGAGCGTCTTGCGTCAAATGATAGTTTAAATGAAGAATATAAAAAAGTGTTTAGTTGATTTGAATTTTCCAATTTAATCACTCGTAAATATAGTTTTGATTAAATTAATTACCGAGAGGTAAATAAAGTACTTGAAAATTTAAATTATCGCTAACAGAATTGTTGCTTTATGCATCATTTAAGAAGCTACTTAAGAAGAGAAATCCAAAGTTTAACTACAATCTATATTATGAATATATTTTCCGGTTTTCATACAGGAATCTCTGCAGTTTTATTTTAAAATAATTTTTTTTTTTTTGTATTAAGGCAGGGAAGAGAACCCCACAGTTTTTTCAAAAATATTTTTTCTGGTTTTAGGAAGAGAATCATTTTAGTTTTTTTTAATTAATTAATTAATCTTTATTTACCTGGATTTAGAAGGTAACTCAATTCATTCCACACCCCTCCCCTCCCACCTCTAACTTGATTTAGGGTTTAGGATCTAATGACCAATATATATAAAATTATAAAATTGAAGAACATACACAAAATACCTGACGCTTTTCAACAATGTCAATAATTAAAAAATTTCTTAATATCGCGGAAAAATACGAATAGAAATACAAAATTGAAATTTCTATAAAAAAAAAAATATATTTTTTAAAATTTAAAATATTAAATAAACATTTCGTGAATTTTTAGGTCTCATAAATTTACATTTTGTAAATTTTTTCTCAATTGATAAATATTTTGAATCAAAAGATGTGATTAAATAAATTGATTCCACAGAATAACAACTTAACACGGCTTTATTACTCAGAATATAATCTGTATATCTACAGACTTTCCAGAATAAAATATAATATGAAAATTTATGTATATCATTGTTGGCTTTGCAAAAGCGAGCGGTTCCTGGATTGATTCCCACTCATGTCTCCGACAAAGACTCCGAGGTTGACAAAGTTTTACATCCAATTATGGTAGGTAATATAAATAACCTCCTCAACTGAAAAAATTCTTACCTGACCATTGATGATTGGCACGAATGATTAAACAGCGCCAACGTTGGGTATATTGCGGCACCGAGAGACTCATTTGTGGCACAGTCTAACGTTTTGGGTGCCGGCATTATGAATTCGGACACTTCGTGGGCGTTGAATTGCACTATCTGAAGAAAGCGAAGAAGGAGACCACCGACGAAGGCCTCAGCATCACTCAAATTTTCAGCTGAAACATTATTATTATTATTATTATTATTATTATTATTGATTATTTTAGATTATGGTTCAATATTTTCTTTTTCTAATGTATTATCAGTGAAATTTTCAGCTAATTATTATTATTATTATTATTATTATTATTATTATTATTATTATTATTATTATTATTATTATTATTATTATTATTATTATTATTATTATTATTATTTATGAATTCAACATCAGCCTTTGATTTTTTATATAAGAGTAGGTTTTAAGTTTCATTTCCATTCAGATCTAAACTAATTATTCTGATTGTATATTAAACATACTGTTATAAGGATATACACATGAGATATATACATACAGATACAATAGGGATGAACAATTTGTTACTTTATTTTTATACACAGAATACATAGATATTGCATACATACAGTTAATACAGATATATACGGTTAATATAGATAAATACACACATATTCAACAGGGTTGAATAAGTAACAAAATAATATTTTTTATATGATAAAGTGATAATACATTAAATTTTATGTTAACGTCTGGTCTGAGGATTTTGATGAAGAAGGCCTCCGTAATTTTGACTTTCTGGACATTCACTACGATATCGTATTAAATACTTATTGTAATGTGTTTATAGAATATTACTATAAGTTGAATTGACTCATGTAAACGTGCCGCCTGAATGTTCAAAAGATTTTACTTGGAATTGATGAAGCGATGTTGATATGCCCTATCGACGATCTATTCGTCGTGTAACCAGTATATGTTCGACGTACAGTCTGATCAGGGCAGTCTTAAATTATGGTATCAGCCTCAACCAAACGAGATGATGGAATATGCTTCTCACGGGCACAAGCATCTCACTACTGTGCTTAAAGTCGAGGAGAGCAGTTGTTTTATGCGTACTATATTGAGTATTATATATAGTCGACTATTAATTTTTGAGAGGTTTGTCCTTTGGTTTTGAGGTTGAAGAGTTTCAAATAAATTATTTTTTAATATATTATAGTAGGAAATATTTCGAAAACACTTCACAGTATAATTAATACGGATCGTGTTGATTTCAAGAAACTCAAATATTATTTAGGTGGAGGTACTCATCATTACATCATAAACCTGTTAAAGGTACAGATATTATAATAAAATTATAATATAGCATTATCAAGTTATAACTTATATATCATGTATAATTTACTTATTTGTTACTTCTTATAATTAAAAAAAACTCATTCGCTTCGCAAAAAACTTTACTTCCGAGATGACTCAAGTACTATAGATATATAAACGAAACGTCGTACTAGGTAAATTCGAGTTTAAATATGTTTCTACATATGCATCTTGTAATTATTAGTTACAAAAATTATTTAAGAAATAAACTATTAATTAAACGTACATAAATAAATATTTATCGAAATCGATTGGAATGAAATCTATAAATAACTTTATATATGATTATTATTATTATTTAATTATTATTTAATTAATTATTATTATTTAATTATTATTATTTAATATTATATTATATTTATAATTTATTATTATTATTTATTATTATTATTATTTAATAGAATAATAATACTTTATATTATCCTTAACCTCTGAATGGGTTAAATATGTTTTGGTGGTTAAGAAATAAATTAAAGAAACAACATATTAAATATTAGTAAAAAATAATTAATATATTAGCTAAAAAATATTTTATATTGGTTGTAAGTAGTAGTAGTATAGTAGTAGTAGTAAGTAGTAGTTAGTAGTAGTAGTTAGTAATTAAAGATTTCTTTCAAAGAAGAAATTACTACAAATTGATAATAAATATTTAATAATTAATGTATATATAATATATAATATATATATAATATTAATATTATATTAATATTATATATATATATATATATATATATTAATATATAATATATATATATATATATATATTATATATATTATAATTATAATATATATATATATATATATATTATAATTAATATGGATATATAATATATTTATATTAATATATATATATAATATAGAATGTTTGTGTATTTTCGAAATGTATGTAATTATATATAATTAAATATCAATATATACACACTCGCATGAATTATAGCTCCAAAAGGAAGTTTAAATATTATACATAAGTAAGTGTTTAATACTGACTTTAATATGAACATTTGAGCGAAGTTATTCATAAACAGATATTTTAAAATAACTGAGTAAAATTCAAAATTTAACTAATGTGAGTAAATAATATATATAAATACGTCTAATGATATATTAAATGAGTATATTACTATCAATATCTGATATATCGATGGTCTGAATATATAAAAAGCTTACATATAATCGATTATATGTATTGAGTTAAGTACCAGCATATATGATATTAAGAAGATTACCTTGCATTACTGCTCCAGAATCTGTACATACATTCTCACTTCTGTATAATGTAAAAGATCATATTATAGTTTTTGCTCGTTATCATCTTTAAGAATTCGTAGTGCGTTTTTTATATCAGATTTATAAGTAAAAAGTAAGTAGCTACACCTGATGAGAATTACGGGATAATCGGCCAGAATTTGTACATATGGTCTTCGAAAAATGCTCAGAAGATTTGGAGTATACAATATATAAAAAGAAGGCATAGCAGTCCGATTTCAAATTCGGCACCTTTATGTTTATTATTATGTGAAAGTTCTTTCTATATAATCTATTTTTTTCACATAAAATTTTTTTTTTTGAAGTGCTTAAGAACGATAAAATTAAAATGTAGGGGTAAAGAGTTTTGGGTATGAGATTTATTCTTTATTTCAGATATAATCAACGCAATCATCCGTTGTGAATATATAACTCACTTATTTTCTACTTTATAGATTTTATATAAATACATATTAAAACAATAGTTATAATATTAATAAAATAAATATATTTCTATTTAATTATTAATATATTATTACTTTTATATATATCTTATATACTTTATATATGTATTCATAATTAGATAATAATCAAAAAACACAAGATATATAAATTAATATGTATAAGACTAAAAATTATAATCTATTGCGTGCTTACGTATATATTATAATTAAAAGGAAAGTTGTAATATTTTATATTCACTAACTCTCTTGGGATAGATCTAAGTATGGGAGAGGTACTCTGTTGTTGAATTGCAGCACAAATAAATAATATTAAAATATAAGAGATTGTATACCTAACTCGTGTAAAATCTAATCATCACCTTGCAGGAAACAACAACAACCAAAAAAATCTGGGTTTAAACTGTACCTCTTAGAATGTCAGTTTTCTTTAATTTTCCTTTACTTGTATTTTGTACAAATCAAAATTTTCCTTTCAAACAAATAAATTAATGGATTGTACGATTTTAAATTTGAAACCGGCGAATCAATATTGGGATCGCTTCCATAAATATTCTTCAACTTTTTCTTTACTTGATAAAGTTTACTAATTTTATTTGTATGGATTTTTTTTATTAGTCTTTACGATTGCTATAAAAGTCAATCAATTCGCACACGCTATATATATATATTATAATATATATTATATATATATATATATAATAATATCTTATATATTATATATATAATATATATATATATATATTAATATATATAATATATAATACTATATATATATATATTATATTATTATTATTATTATTATTAACATATATATATATATATTATAGTAATATATATATATATATAATATATAATTATATATAATATAATATTATATATATATATATATTATATATATATATATATAATATAAATATATATATTATATATATATTATAATATATTATATATATATATATATTATATATATATTATATATATAGTATATAACATGTTTAATGAGGTAGAAAAATTGGAGATTGTGATTAATTTTCCCTTTACTGTATTTATGTACCAAAAAAAAATAATAATTTTAATACATTTTAGTCTTTATATATAAAAAAAATTCTGTAATGTATACAAATGTTTTCTTGATTTAATTTCTTACTCATTTAGAGTTTCATTGCAAACAAAAAAAATTTCAGTGGGTTTTTATTTATTTTTATTTCTAGCATTTGTTTGCATTGCCAGAAAAGTTTAGTAGTGAATATGTACTTTGAACATTCTGGTGATGTGCTAATTATTACATGGTATGTTAGTTAACAATTGCATTTCATAGAAAAAAAGAGAGAGAAAAAGTTGATCACCTGATAAATCAAATTCATGCTGAATAATGAAGACAAAACTAATTTTTTTTTAGCTGTATATAATATATTTTGTTTCCTATCGCTAATGTCTGTAAAATAGACAACTTCATAATTTATTCACAAAATGTTAGTGTAATATCTCTATATAATAGGATATTTTTCATTAATACATTCTATTGTTTTCAAAGTATAGTGTATTCTAAGTATATAATTCAAGACAAAAATATTTTATTATGTTGCTATTTATTTTTTAGTACTGTACTCATTTTATTTTTTCAGGGATATGGCCCTTATTGTTCATGGCTTCCCCAATGACATTTCTGCTCTAAGGGTTCGAGCTGTGAAATTTTTAGAGCCACTTGTTTCCGGACTGTGGTCGAGCTTCACTGCCTCAATTTAAAATTCAAAAAAGCCACAACAATTATTCTATTAGCTTGAGACTTCAGAAACGGGCTATCAACACGACATTACATATTACTTATCTTCCAGAAACTTACAAGTAGATTTTGTTCATATCAATATATAGTGATCTATGATTTTATTATTTCCTATTATATATAAGATATATATAACATAAATAAATATTACATATCTTAAATAAATATATATTTGACATACATATATATATATATATATATATATATATTATATATATATTATATAATATATATATATATATATATATATATATATAATAATATATATATATACTCAATGTTATAAGTCATGGTCCACGCACCATTATGAAAAAGATTAACTGAGGTCTCGTCCAAACATAAGGGCCGGCGTCTTCCAATATATGACATTTAATTAAGTCAAATGATGTGAATAGAAAAGAGAAAAGTTCTAAAGAGTTTTTCACAACTGAATATAATGAGTTTGAATATGAGTGAGAAGAGTTTTTCCTCACAGGAGTTGTTATTATGTAACACAAGAGTTGAGAAGAGTTTATTGCGATGACGATAATAAAAAGATATTGATACAATGCATTCGATCATCCGACTGATAATGGGAAAAGTTGTTCTCATTCTTATTACCTAAATGTATGATTGGGGAAGGAGAGCGATTTTCGGCACAGCACCGTACCGCATCGGTACACTGGAATTATTTGGTGCAACGCACCGCACAGCACCAAAATGAGCGCACCACACACCTGGTGTCTCGGCCAACCCAGCAGTTTAATTGTTGCCATCATTGTCATTTTAATCAGAAATAAAAGATTCAAATTAAAATTAGAATTAGTGGGTGTTCAAAGGACTCAAAATTGTCCTTCAAAAAAGTAGTCCTTTCAAAGACTCAAAATAAATTACTTTAATTGTTGCATATGTAGGCACAAGGCACTAGACACTAGGCACTATTCACTAGGCACTAGTCATAGGTATTCTATACGCCTATAGTAACAGTGATATAATATGACCATCATAAACATATAATATACTATTGAATGAACGTAATGATGAAGGTTATTATTATTATATTATTATTATTATTATTATTATTATTATTAATATTATATATATATTATATATATATTATTATTATTTATAAAAATTTATTTTGTGTGTATGTTTGTTGTCAAATGTTATAAATTTATAATTTTGTTGATTTGTGTATTAATAGTAAATCTTTTAAAACTTTTAAAATGAAGGAAATTAGAATTAAAATTTTATAGTTAACTTAATAAAAAAAAAAACAGTAAAATAATAATAATAATGCGAAAAGTAAAAGATAAATAAGCTTCAATGATAAGTTTCACTACTTGTTCATCTAAAATAATGATAACATCTTTGGTCATCTGCAAATATATCTATCTGAGATGTTCACATCTATGATATACATCTGCAAATTAAATCCACCTATATGTTCACTTTTAATATATATATTAAATTAATATATATATATATATACTATATAATATAGTAATATATATATATATATAGTACTATCTATAGATATTATATATATGTATTTATGCAAACTTTTTTTTCAATTAATTACACTTATAACACAGCTAGTTATTATTTATTTATTTACTTATTTTAGTATATTTTTATACTTTTGCATTATTATTTTCGATTTAAATTTATTTTTTTTATTCAGTGTATTTAAAAATTTAATTCAATCTTGAATGGACGGCAGAAGGAAGAAAATAGAATTAAAATTAGAAATAGAATAAAATAAACAAGGTAGATTTATCCAAAAGTATGGAAAGAAAGGAAAATATAAAATAAGTAAATAAATAAGGTAATAAATGGTAAGATTTAAAATAAGAATTCATCATCTCTTGTTTGCAAATATATATATAAAATATATATATATTTTAATTATATATATATATTATATATAATATATATATTTGATATATATATATAATATATATATATATATATAATATAATAATATATATATTATATATATTATATCTATATATAGATATATATATAAACTATATATATATTTATATATATATTTTATATAATAATTTGCAAAAAGAAAACGATGTTTATCACTTATTTAAAGATCTTACCCTATTTATTACTATTTCTAATTAATTTTATAGTTCGAGTATTATTTTATTTAACTTGTTTTATTTTTTTATTCAGTTTATTTTAAATAAATTTATTTGTCCTTCTAACAAATTAAAAATTTTATTTTATTTTGTTGGCATAGAATAAATAAATATTTTAATTTGGTAGAAGGAAAATAATAGAATGAAATGTTCTAGAATAAGACTGAAAAAACGAATAAACAAGTTAAATAAAATAATAGATGCAAAAGGAAAATATAAAATAAGTAAATAAATAATAATAAATAGGTAGCGATTTAAAAATAATGATAAACACCTTTTCTTTTTGCAAACTATATATATATACGAATATAATAGTATATATATAAATATATATGATAAATATTATTATATATTATATATATATCTATATAAATATATATATCATAGTATACTGAGAACAGTATTATATATAATATATATAATATATAATAGATATATATATATATATATTAATTATGAAATATATCTATTATATATATATATATATATATAATATATAATATATATATATAAATATATATTATAATATATATATAGTATATAATTATTATATATATGTATATATTTATATATAATATAATATATTTATAGATATATATATCTAGATATATAAATATATATTATATATATAAGAATTATATATAGATAATATTATATATATATAATATATATATATATCATTTAATATTAATATATTATATAATACTAAGATATATATATATAATATATAATATATAAATAATATATAAGCATATATATAATAATAATATATATAGTACGATATCCAACGTAATTGTATGCAGAAAAGAACCAGCCCACAATATTAATATTGATTTATTTAGCTTGAACGCTTTTAAGTTAACACAAAAATTAATGGAATGAATGGTTGACTAAACAATTTTAATCGTATGTTTGTGGTCTATTTTTGGGAAAAGTGGAGTTTGACTTTGTCTGCAATTTAGGTCAATTACTGTAAAATCTTCAATGTTGTGGACCGGTTCCTTTTTCATAACTATGATCAATCATTAGTAATGTCTATAGATTCGGCAGTTTGACATTGTCGTGTACAGTAATGCGAACACTAACATATATATATAATAATATATATATATAATATATATATAGTATATATATATAATATTAATATATATAATATTTATATATAATATATATATTTATATATAATATAATATATATGATATATCTATATATAACTATATATATAATATTTATATATATTATAATATATATTATTAAATAAATTATTAATATTATATAATATATAATATATATATATAATATAAATATATTATACATATATACTAATATATATAATAATTTATAATAATAATGATATAATACGGCAGTAATTGACATATTGTATATATATATATAATATAAATTATATATATATATATATATATATATATATATATGAAAATATAGGTTTAGATGCGTGAAAAGAGAAAATTCATTTCTATACGTTTGAGATTACCAATAATTCTAGTCTAATAATCCCTTTTAATACGACGCTTAAAAACGCGGCGTTTCTGACGCCGAGCAAACGCTTTTTTTAATGTCAATGAGTGCGTTTAAAGCGCTCAAATAGATTTAAAAATGTATTACTTATTGATCTATTAACCGGCGTTTGTAAGGCGCCAGAAATGCCGCGTATAGGAAGGGCTTAAAGATTCTGTAATTACTAGTGATAGGACGATGAATCACGGATTTCGCATCGAGAAATTGAAAGAATCGGCTATTTTTTGAAATCGGCATTGAAAAGTGAAAAATCGGCAATTTTTTTAATCAATCGACATTGAGAATTGAAAGAATCTGTTATTTTCTGGAATCAGCATTGCATTGCGTATTAAAAGAATCAGCATTTTTTTTGAATTGGCATCGGAATCAAAAATTATTTTGGCATAGTACGATGAATTGGCATTGACTTCGAGAATCGGAAAAATAGGCAATTTTGGGGGGGAATTAAAAATCGGCATCGGAAATTTACTGAATTTCTCAATCGGGATTGGAATCTGAAAATATTTTGGCATTATTCTAATCACTAATAATTACTAATGCCGAAAAGAATCAAAAACGTTTGAGAGTTTATATATTTTAGCAACGTTTTATCACGTTGCCAGATTTCGGGACTGGGAGTGGGACCCAATCAATCCCACTAACCATTGTTATATTATCAACCTACACACGTTTACTGATTAATGTTATAAAAGAGTCGTTAAACATTTCAACCTTACTTAAGACATGCTATAAGTCTATTAATAAAACCTCCCCTTCATTTTTACCCTCAAAATCTATTGTGCTCTTGCGCATCTAAACAATGTCTGTTTGGATAACGCTGAGCAAATTGATTACAATGGATATTTTTCTTTATTTATTTTCCACGTCATTTCAAAGAATTAGCGTCACTTGATATTTGTTTTATCATTAAAATATAAATTAACTATTTTATCAGCTTCATTTTAGCTTTCAGTTTTTTGTTACTGTATACGTCACTGCTTGAGGATACCAAGATATATTCAATGCATCAATTATGCTTGAATCCTTTGATTTTTTCTTTCTTTATTGACATGGTTTTAGAGGTTCATTGGTATTTTCAATGGTGTTCTAATCAATTGTTTTTTAGCGTTTTATTTTGGAACTGAACTTTCATATTAAAACTGTTATCCTTCACATCTTTCATTCTTCTTTCGATCGGGTGTTAATGCAAACCTTTAAAATGTTTATAGTATAATATAATATATATATAGTATATATATAAATATATATAAATATATAAAAATATATCTTATATAATATATATATATATAATATTATATAATTATATGATATATAAATATATATATATATATAATTATATATATAGTTAATATTATATACTATATATATCTATAGAAATATATATTATATGTATACATATATATTTACTAGGTATATTATATTATAATATATATATATATAAGTATATGATATTATTATATATATTATAATATATATATATATACTATATATATATATATATATATCTATATAGACTATATCTCCACACAAGATAGAATGGATGAAAATTTTCCCGAATGGGATTTTCCCGAATGGGACCACGAGTAATTGAAATGCAAATGATATAAAAGAGTTGTTGGAGGCTCATCAAAATCTGTCCCTCCTAGAGAGAAGCTACAACATGGCAACGAGAGGACGTTCCTGTTTGGAAAATGAAAGAAACGATTTCCTGTACAAAGAACATAGGGAGAACATTCCCTGTCATGAAATCAATACGCGAAACGTTCTCGTCTGTTCTTTCTAGTGCTCAACGTTTCGAGAAAATTGGGAATTTAATTTGGGGCATCATTAGAAAAAGTTGGTCCAGACAACAAACAAGGAGGAAGGATACTGTTGAAACGAGTCGCTGATGTGAACTTAGATTTATATGTAAAGTATATTAATATATATAATAATATATAATATTATAGTATATATATATATGATAATACTAATAATATATATATATTATATATATATATACATATTATATATATATATATATATATATATATTACACATATATGATATTATATATATATATATATAAATAATATATATATAATATATACTATATAATATATATACTATATAACTTATATTATAATATATATATAATATACTATATATATAATTACATAGTAATGTAAATTTACAGTATATTTTATAAAATGTATTAAAAAATGTGTATCTGTACATATAACTTAATAATATACACACTATATATATAATATATAATAATAGAAGAGAGAGAGGAGAGAGAGAGAGAGAGACGAGAGAGAGAGAGAGAGAGAGAAGAGAGATGAGAGAGAGAGGCAGGAGAGAGAGAGAGAGAGGAGAGAGAGAGAGAGAGAGAGAGAGAGAGAGAGAGAGAGAGAATGTCAGAGAATTCAGTTTCTGACATATAGCGAAATATTCTTATCAGCTTTTAAAGAGAGTCTGAAACTTTTAATTTAATAAATTTTGAATTTTTTTTATTTCATCAATTTATACAAATTTTGTATCAATTGAAAGGACTATAGTATTTTAGTATTTTTTTACAATACTTAATTTCATTTATATTTTAGTTTCCCAATTTAAAATAATTTGTTTCAGTGTAACTCAAAACTGTCAATAAAAGAAAGTAAAAAAATTCCATTTTTTTTTTTTTGGTTTTTTTTGGGGGGGATACGAAATTTAGTGGCAGAATATTAATTTGATTTTATTTATTTTTTATTTTTTTGGAAAATAAAAATTGCTAAAATTTTAAAATTAAATTTGGAGAATTAAAAAGTAAAACGATATAGGGTTTACTTCTTTCGAATTTCAAATTCAGAATCATCAAATATTTATTCACACACACACACACACACACAGTTTACACACACCACAACACATCCCACACATTCGTAGAAGTCTGTCAAAGTCCTATTACGCACACACACACACACCATGCACAGGTAATAAACATCCACCATGTTCACACACACACACACACCCACACATCAGACAATGACTTCACCACACACCACACACCACACATCACACACCACACACCAATCACACCACACTACACATCGACACCACACACCACACACGATCGACACTACAGCACACACACACACTATCAACACACACACACACATTTACAGCAACAACAAACACACTCACCACAATGACAAACACAATCACACACAGCTTTCACAAACAGATAAACACAACATCCAAACACAATAGGAACACAAACTAAATATCGACACACATGCACACACGAACTACACAAACATCATCAAATACACAGACAACAAACACTCACACACACCACATGCTCAAGCACACACACCACACAGCAACACATGCGACATCAACACACACGATCATTCAGCGAAATCGGTCCCGTCTTGAATATAGTATTATGTAGGTAGTATATATAGTATATATATATATACATATAATATAATATATATAGTATTATATATATATATAGTAGTTATATATATATAATTATATATATAATATGTATATATTAATATTAGTAAGGGTTCTATTGTGTATCTAGTTTATTAGTTCCTTATTCCTTTTTTCTTAGACTTCGGCTCTATTTCAGATTAAATAAGGTCTGTATATCCAGAGAACTTCATATCTCTATAATATATATACTGTACTTTTTTCTCTATATCTATTTTGCGTATAAAATACCTCTTGATAACCAGAAAGTAACTGTTTGGATAGTATAAAAAAGTCACGTCACCGTTGACAGATTATAGCTCCTATTGTTTCTTCTGCGTGTTTTCCGCTGAGCCAAAATGCTTAAGATGTCTTATTTTCAGACGAATAGTAATGTCTATTGTTCACTTTAGGTAAACGTTTAGAGCATCGATTGATGAGATATGAAAGAATTGGGTGTAGTGTTTCTAAATGGAGTGCCAAAGAACTTGTAGATTAAAGAATTAAATTCTCATTTTAGGCCAACTCGACGCCAGTGGAAATTTCCGTCCAGATGTCAGAATAAATGGATTTGGATTAATGTTCTAAGTCGTCAGAAGCAACTCTAGATTGTCAATAGAGGGAGCGCTTTTAAATTGAATCGTGAAGACAGGGACGAATTTTAGTCGTGGTTATAAAATTAACAAATTTAGTAAGTGCAGCTAAGAAATCGTTGATGAAATGTAAAAATAAAGTTGCGTTTGAACAGAAGCCTCTTGAGGAACACCACAATCAGACAAGAAAAGTGAATGGTAGGTTTCGGTATTAATTCGGATAAGCGTTAGCTTTGTAGAATGATCTAAAGATAATCTAGACATGAGTATAGCAAAGAAGAAGGGGGTATATACGCCAAAGGAAGGTTGAAGTCTTAGAGTAGTGGTGAGTCGTGTTCCAATATTTCGTGTCAAAAGCTTCTCGATAAGGTTATATGTGCGCCACGTACATCCAAATGCCTCTTCCAGTAGTTCCTAAGGGTCAGTAAGACCATATTTATCAGTGAATAGTGAGGGTATGTCATCTCAGTTGGACTTGGCATTGAGAATGCCATATGGTGTCCTGGAAAAGAAGAATAATGAGATTGTCCAGGTAACCAGTTGAAATGGAGTTAAGGATGATGTGTTCAAAAAGATTTGTAGACATAAGCTTAACAGTTAAAAGCTATTTGGAGCGATTTAGAAAAATGTAGGAAGTGACATACATATATTATTATAGTTTATATATTATATATAGATATATATCATATAATATGATATTTAATATATATATATATATAATAGTATATAATATATTTATTATATATTATATTATTAGTTTATAATATATATTATTATTATATATTCTATATATTTATATAAATATATTATATATAATATATTATATAAGATATATATATTTATTATATATATTTTAATATATATCATAAAAAAATATTATTATATATAGTGATTATTAATTGTAGGAGCGCTTTCCGCCAAACTGTGCCAGAGGCATTCAATGAAACATATTAAAAGTCTGCAGCTAAAACCTGATGTTTTCGTGACATAACCAACACTCGTCAATTGGGTTGCGGTGCGGTGCGGTGCGGATAAATTTCCGGTGCTTGAGTCCTAAATCTTCAGCTTGGTACTAAATTTCTTAAATGACTTTCCTCATTTGCAGTGAGAAAATATCTTTCTCTGTACTTCTATTTGTCAACATTTCTAGTTGACTGGTTAACAATAGAGTACCCTCTCTATTACAGTTACCTGGTTTATTGTTAATGTAGACTTCCGCCTATTTGTTGCTTTTCTGATTGTCTAAAATATAGAATCTTGAAATGTAGAAATATTTTGAGGTCTATTGCAAAAACTCATTTGGTAGGTTTATTTTTCTTTTAATTTTTAATGTTATTTTAGCTTTATGCAAATATATTGTTTAAAATCAATTTTTGTAATTTCTGAAATTCGGACGTTGCTCATGCAACAAAAGTGCTCCACCCCGTTAGGCTGATTGGTCTAATTTAAAACTTCGTCATAAATAGTTTCGCAATTCGCAATAAATGGCATAATAATGTGAAAATATTCAGCCGGGTAATAAGCTTCTTTATTCTTTGACACAAGATCTACTTTTTATATAGTTATCTATGTAGAACCTCTTTCACGAAATCTTCAATCTCACCGTCTGCTTAGATTCGATAGGACCTCTATAGTTGGCTTATCTTCTCGGCCTTCTTAAAGATCAGCCTAAACTGTGTTCCCTTGATATGTGTAATGCGCTTAAATATTAAACAATTGTGTTTCCGAGGAAAGTAGATAAAGTTGTGACCACTGTGTTCCCAGAGCCTATGCTTTTTCTAACTATCGGAGAGCCCACTGATATTCCGTCACTATATGTCTGTTTCATGAATCTCCGACACACTCGGAGGAACGTCAGAAATTTCCGTTATAAGAATCT
The DNA here is from genome assembly GCA_015478945.1 of Trachelipus rathkii. Lineage (NCBI taxonomy): Eukaryota > Metazoa > Arthropoda > Malacostraca > Isopoda > Trachelipodidae > Trachelipus > Trachelipus rathkii. Next base: position 47,050 of record JABUQX010041804.1, read on the forward strand.
TCCACTGTTGACCAGAAAAGCAACACTTATTAAACACCAACAATCATCCGAGAACCGAACCTACTAACCTTCTCTTTCCTCGCCCCCCAGGCCTTCTCATCTCGACATCTAGCTTTATATGGGTGATAAACAAGTCCCTGTCTGCCTGTATTTCTGTCTCGTCTATTTTCATCAAGAGAACAATTATTTTTATAATCTTGTTACTATCGGAGTATTATTGCAAAATATTGAAAGAACTTTGTAAAGCTCTTATATTCGTTCTTCATTCCTTGTATATAATATAAATAATATATATATATATATTTAATTATTATTTATGATATATATTATATATAAATATATATTTATATATATATAATATATATATATAATTTCTTCCTTTCCCCTCATTTTTTCAAATTTAATTAATTTTCTAGTATCTTTCATTCCTCTTTCTTCCTCCATCATAATTTATATCTATAGTGGTAGCTGGGGTTTGGGTCCCTCTACCAGTGGTGAAGAATTATATACCCTATTAATGCTGCTTCATGTCATGCCTCGGATTCCGGTGTCATGCTTTGAGCACCCTACCCCCCCCCCTTTTAATCCTTAAAATAAAAAGTCCAAGGCCGCAAACATAATTTAATTCAGATATTTTCGAATTCTATAAAGATTAATCCTTAGCAAATCTAAAACAATAAAATACGATAAAATAAAACAAAATAAGAATATGTTTAAAACGAACTCAAAGACTCGATTTTACCTTGGCTACGAAAACCTGAACCGGTTCAAATGTGAAAAGCAAAGTGAGAAAGAATGGAATGACCAGAGAGAAAAATTGGTTGGTTTAGGAAAAAGTAAATGATAAAACAAAAACACAATAGTGCCAACGGGGACAAGAGGAAGTGTTAAAAATACCTATCAATACTAAATACACATCGATATCAATGGGCAACTAAATTTCAGAAAACATCTAAAAACTCTCTAAGCCAAGACAAAGTCAACTTCACAGGAACAATAGTTAACAATAACACCAACTCGAAACTTATCATTATGTTTTATTTAGATTAATGTCTTTATTTAACTTCGTTCACAAATTTCAATAAAGTTAAAATACCTTAATCTTAATTTTTTCAGTAATTCTTTCTAATAGGAATAATTGATGAGCTAAATAGATGTGTTGTTGAAATAGATTTTACTTTAGAAATGAAAAATGATGATAAGCTTTCTTTTTTAGATATTCCTCTAAGGATATTTTATATTAGATATTTCGCTTCTATAGAGAAGAAACATATTTAGATAATTGTTTATTGGTTCCCTTGTCATCTTGATTATATAAAACATGGTGTTGTTAAAGAGTTCTTCTTAATGGCTCTAAGAATTTGCAGTCCACCTTATCTAGATAATGAAAAAAAATATGTTAAGAGGATTATAGAAATTTAGGCGAACCCGAAACCTCAATCATAAGGCTCTTCATGCTGCAAAAAGGAAGATTTATGCTTCACCTCCCTTTGTTGAACCTGTAACAGATAAAATAAAGATAATAATACCTTTTTCCAATTGATAATTTTAATAAATACATCCTAAAGATTTCCTGCTGGTTTCAAGTGTCCCCAACATTATTAAAAAATTCCTACAAAATTTAAGATTTGATGAATCAGAATTTAAATCTATTGGTACCTTGCAAGGATTATAATTTTATATTGGATAAACTTCGGATCTAAAGAGAGGATAGTATCAGCATTCTTATTCTCTAAAGATTTGTGACAGTAATTCATCCCTGCAAAAGCATAGAGAAGAGAAGGAACACAGGATCAATATTGCAAATATAGAACTAATATCTCCAGTGATAGACACTCACAAAAGACGATTATTATTAGAGCTTTTCCTGGTTAAGAGTTTAATAATTTCATATGTGTTACCAATGACTTTACTAATTTTATTCTTCATTTTTTTTATTTCAAAAATTCCTTGTTTTATGAAATATCTGAACAATATTACTTGAGTAAAAAACTAATTTAGCTTGTTTTCCTGCTTAATTTTCATAAATGATTTCCCGGAAGAAGCGGTACTGTCCTATTTATTATAATGTTTTCCAAGTAATTTTATTTTGTGTATTCAAGAGTTTTGTTGGTTTTTAAGTATTGTATTTTACTGTAATGTATTGTACTAAAATGTATTACTATTAATTCATTATTATTATTAATTATATTATTATTAATATATATTATTCATTATATTATAATTTTAATTATTAAATTATTGATATATTATATATTAATTATTATATATCTATATTATATATTATATATTATTATTATTTATATATATTATTAATATATATATATACTTAGATTATAGATATTAGATATTCAGATATTAGACTATTAGATATTAGATATTAGATATTAGATATATATTATTAGATATTAGGATATTATATTATATATATATTATATATTATATATATAATAAATATAGTATATATATATAATATTATAGTATAACCCATATATTATTAGATATAACTATTTCTATATATTTATAGTTATGCTCCTTTACATATAAATTTTTTAGATCACATAGAATGGGGGCAAGATCTTTCAAAAATATTTTTCTTGACATCTTAAATGGGAATAGTTTTTTTTTTAAAATTTGAAATATTTCAATACCATATAAATTATTATAACTATTTTGTGCATAACAAGTGGGCATGCATTCGAGTTCAATGTATTCTTTTTAGCTCCCTCCCCTTTAAACACCCGAGGCCAAGATCCACCACTGATATATATATATTATATATATATATATAATATATTAATATTAATATATATAATATATATAAATTATATCAATATATATAATAATATAATTATATATTAATATATATATATAATATAGTATCTAATATATATTATAATATACTATAAATATTGATATATCTAATATATATAATATATATATATAGTATATAATATATATATATATATATATATATATATATAATATAATATAATATATATATATATATATATTATAATAATAAATAAAATTTAATTATATACTATAGAATATTAATATATAATATATATAGACTATATATATATATATATATAATATATGATATAAATATATCATATATATATATAAGTTATATATAAATAAAATATAAATATATATATTATATATATATATAATATATATAAATATATATAATATATATATATATAAAATAATATATATATATATATAATATATATATTAATTAATATATATATATATTCTATATATATATTCTATATAGATAATATATAGTATTATAATATATATATACATATAATATATAATATATAAATATAATAATATAGTTTAATATAATTTAAACCATTGTTTAAATCCCATGTTTAAACCACATAAAAAACCAATGGTTTAAACCAAAAAAAACCATGCTAAATATTCCAAAAATTTTATTATGTAGATTCCGTTATATTGAACTACTGATATGGTAAAAAGATATCCTCAATATATATAATATATAATATATATATATATATATATATATATATATATATAAATATATATTATATATATATTATATTATATAATAATATATATATATATATATATTTGTTATAATTAAGATGTTTTTAAAACACTGATTCTTGTTCGAGCCTTGAGGATTGTCATTTTCTACCCCATCGTATGCCACTTTCAAAAAGATTATAATAAAACTCATTTGTGAAGTGTGTGGCGGCCACAGCATCAACCAAGCTAGAAGGCATGACTGTAAACTAAGTGATGATGTTATATTGGGAAAATATGATAGGAGCTACGACCCCAGCTAATCCACCACTTCACAGACAAGATTTATAGCAAACAGTAAAAAGGAGGTGATCATTCAGGCCAGTAACGAGAAGCTCACTTATGGCATATATGTTGAATGACCGGGTTATCAGCCACATACTTTCCAGATTATTATCAGTCTAAAGAAGTTGGAATTTATGGAACAGAACATCAAGTGAATGCCGAAATAGGACATAAAAGTGACGCATGTTATTTGATCTCTGTTGTCAGCAGTGACTCCTCATCTTTGTACAGATCTCTCAAAGAAAAATTAATGAGTCATATATTAATAAAAGCATATTGTCCAGCCAACTTCATCAAACTGCTAATGTGAAAGGTATTTAAACTTTGGACTTGTGCAGCAGCAACATAGAAAATAGGTGGGCAACAGCTAAAGCTGAAGTAGTTTTTGTATACAAAGATCTAATGATAATTTCAGTTCGATTTTTAATGATAATCCTCTCTCTCTACCTCTCCTCTCTTCTCTCTCTCTCTCTCTCTCTGCTCTGATATATATATATATATAATTATATATATATATAATTTAAATTATATATATATATATAATATAATATATTATAATATATTATAACTATTATATATAATATATAATATATAATATATCTTGTATTCAAATATAAAGGTAAATAAGAATTCATTTGTATATCAATTATAGGTAAATTTGAATAAACTTTCTTTAAGTCGTTTTTTTTTTTTTTTTTTTTTGTAAAATAATAAAGTTAACCTTTTTTTCAGAAGAGTTTATATATTATAGATATACCCTCTTATTTTAACTTATGAGTTATGTAAAAACTCAATAAATAATAATAATTTTATACCAGTATACGTTTCAAAAAATTGAAATTTAAGAATATATAAGAAATTTATTAAAGGAATTTTAAAATAGTGTTAAAAATTAAACTTCCATTAAAGTGATTTTGCCCCTTTTCGGGGGTTCAGCATGGGGACACAATAATACCATCAATAGCATAAAACCCACAAAAAACAAAAAACCATTGTTTATTTGTTTTATTTAAAAAAAACCAATGGTTTTGGTTTTTTCAAAAAAAAAAACATGGTTTTTTTCCAACCTATATATATATATATATATATATATATATATATATGATAAATATCTAGTAATTAATAATATACTAATATATAATATATTAATATAAATATATAATATAATATATATATAAGTATATATATATAATATAATATAATAATATATAATTATAATATATACATATTATGATATAATATAATATTAAATTATATATAATAATATATATTATATAATATAATAATAAATCCCAATAGAATATGTATTTATATAACATTAAATATATATATTACATTTATAATAATATATAAATAATTTCAACAATTTATATATATATATATATATAATATATAAATATATATATATATATATATATTATAAATAATATATATATATATATATTAAGTTATTTAATATAGATATATTATATTATTAATTATTTTTTACATATTATATATAATATATATAATATATATATATATATATATAACTATAATAATATTATATATATAATCTATATATATATATATATAATATATATATATAATAAAATTATATCTTTTATTAGTAGCTTCGCTAATCAATAAGATCCATTAAAGAAAATGAATTCGCACAAAAAGTAAACAAACGCACCAGTAAACACAGAACCACAAACACAAAAGGGATCAAAGAGAAAATCAAAAGACAGAAGACACCAAAGATTTCTTCAATTATAAATGTCTCTGTCAAGATATAAAACGTTGCTGCCCAGGCATAAAAGGAACGCCGAGCTTCTAATACAACTTCATTTTCACTATAGACGTCAACTATGTATATATATATATATATATAATATAAATATATATATATATATATAATTAAAATATATAATATAATATATATATAAAATACTATACTATATATAATATAATATATTATATATTATCATGTGTGAAACGTAATCTTATTTATGATTCTATTGATTTATTGATTTATTGATTTATTGATTTATGATTGATTATTTATTTATTTATTTATTTATTTATTTATTTATTTATTTATTTATTTATTTTTTTATTATGTGGTTCTTATAAAATGATACAAGAAAAAAGATTGCAATCGCTGCATGCTCCAGATATTATGCACTTTATATAAAATGCGCTTTCCCGAAATCGCAACTCGATAAAATAATAACAGGTGCCGCAAGTGGCGAACATTTTAGTAATGTCTTTCATATTTCGAGAAATTTGTTGTTAAAGAAATCAGATATTGTTCAGAAAATTTATGTTTGTATCCGTAAATTAACATTTTTTTTTTATACTTAAAACAGGTGAAAATTAAACGTTGACAAATCTGATGTATTCTCAGAAATCGTGACCCCTTAGATCTCGATTCTTGTTTCCCTAATTCTGTGTGCGGTGAGCCGTTGAATGAAAAGTGTCGGAGCATTTTCATTCCTGTGTGTGCTATTTTCATAATATTTATTGCAAAATTACTTCATTTTCATCCCCCAGTGTTGCCTTTCATACTGATAGTAACATATATTTGATTGAATCTATGTCAAGTCAGATTGTAGGAAGAAAACTGCCAAGTAAGAGAAGCTTTAAGTGAGTTATTCCATAATTTGCGAATCTTTAAGCTAAATTTTACCTGAAGGGCAGTCTCGTATAAAAGAAGTTATAGTTTGGCAGAAGCCGCATTTCTCCTTTGTTGAAGTAACATCTCATGTGTTTCTAAACTAAACGGAGTTGCATCGATAAGATTTGGAGGAATTTGGAAAAGATAATTAAGATCGCACGGAAGGCGCCTGGGATTTGAGTTATGAACTGGACAATTTGTCTTGATATTGCGCAATTGAAATGCCCTTTGAATAAACGACGCCCCATAGAAAAAATGTTCTTTTAATCTCAAGCGTAAAAAGGAAAAGACCCGTTGTCTGATAAAGTTTGTTTGTAACAAACTTATAAGAACGAATAAAAACCAAAAAGAAGTTAGATGCCACGATGAGCAGAAAGGTCACAAAGAAATGGCAATGTAAACTGTAAAGACTTTTTTCGTGTACTATTACCATTATATTTTTCACATTTAATATGTAATAGTGTAATATAGATAATAGAGAATTTTGTTTATATAAACAAAGAAGGGAATTAAAAATGTCATTTTCTTCTTTCAATCATTATGAAAAAAAAAGGAGTTCCTTTCATCATATCGACTTCCCTTCTTTTCCATCTTGTCTTTTGATCTTCAGTCGGATGACTCAGTTCAACAATTGCAGAAGCAACTGTCCCAGATACACGGAGGGGGAGAATTTCAAAGCAGATCTGGTATATTCACACGACTCCACTGACACTCATCTTCAGCTAACATCGAGAGAGATGAGAATCAAACTCATTAAACATAATTATCTGCCCTAGACAAATGCAAAATTGCTGAATGCAATGCAACATTCTAATAAAATAGCAATTGTTAAAGCATTGGGTGTTGATACAAGTACACTAGTTTTGAATGAGTCCTCACTCTGTAGGTTGAGAAAAAAAAATTTGGAGAGAAAAAATTTAAAGAAATTAAGCAAAATTTTCAGTTAGGGAATATGCCCTCCTTTGTGGTGCTCTGGGACACTAAACTTCTTTCAGAATCCAGAGAGCATCAAACATTTGAAAGGTTACCAGTGCTAGTTTCACTTGAAGGGAAATCCCAGCTGCTTAATGTTCCGAAACTTGAAAATGCAGCAGAAAAAATTCAAGCTGAAACAATTCTTGACGTTCTTCATGAATGGGAAATTGCTAAAAAGGTTAAGGCTTATGTTGTGATACCACCGCTTCTAACACTAGTCACTTGAAAAGAGCGTTCATTTTACTTGAACATTTATTGGAAGAAGGTTTGATATTATTACCTTGCCTTAGGTACATATTGGAGCTTGTGCTGAAAGCTGTGTTTGAGGCAAAGCTTGAATCACCTACGATCGGTTCGGATGTGCAACTCCTTAATCCACTTAAAGATCAATAATAAACCCTGAAATATTTGTGAGTGTAATTCAAGGCAAAATTGTTGAACAACATGTTCGTAATAATCGTGCCAACTTATTAGTTTTGTTCGAGTTTTCTACAAGGAACTGTACAAGGAACTTCTGAAGCTCACTATACTATTTCTAGGCAATCTAACTCGTAAAACTACATTTCATTATCCAGCTGTCTTTCATCACGCCAGAGAGATTGCAAAAGCTAAATATTGCCTAAAGATATATGTTTCGGAAACAATTCCATTTGAGAATACAAAAGAGCAACAACTTCGAGATATCTGCATATTTATAGCAAAAGTATATGTTGAATCATGGTTTAGGTGTCCAAACCCTGTTGCAGTGCTTTCATGACTCAGATCTTAAAGCATTAGCAGATTATCCAAATCCCATGATTTCCACAAGAACATTGCAGAATTTTGCAAACATTATAGTATTGTGTTCTAGAACCTGTAGCTCTTCTTGTTCCGATGAACGCGTACACGGAGACAAAACGAAATATGGTAAATCTATGAGATCTATTGACAACACAGAAAAAGGTGTTAGGAAATATGCCCTCAGTCTGATGATGCATGTGAAAGAAAGTGTCGCAAGATTAAGCAGTTTGTTAACGGTCGTCCAAATCTGAATTTTTATCGAGTTGGGGGTTTTTCTGAGTTTTGAAGTAGATCCAGAATAGTGGGGAAAAGCACACACTATATATAATAAAGCTTTCATGTTTTCTCAAATAATGTAACTAAATGCACGTGCAGATCGGTGGTGTAAAACTTAATAAAGACATACATCAACATCGCCGCAAGGAGAGTGAGCAAAGGAAAATTCTCTTGCTCCAATGTGGTATGTAAGTCATTCTTATTACCCAGATATCAGAAAAAAAACTCTGACGAAATCTATATAACGTTAAGCATGTAATTATAAAGTTTATTGTAAATATGTATTCCTTATTTTAACGTAACTGACTTGTGCAATGTTATGATTAATTGAATATTAAGAAAAAATTGTCCACGTCGTTCAGTTTCATTTATATCATTTTGTTAGGTTTTTTTATAGTTATTGCATACAATGCATAAAATACATCCCAAATTCAACGCAAAAACAAAAGACCTTTCGCATTTAGAGCAATAATTATTATTGTATGGAGCAAGAATTATTATTATTGTATACTTAACTATAACTGTGGAAAAGTGAAAAATGTGTACATGTTAAAAAAAAAAAAAAAAAAAAAAAGGAAGAATAATCCAAAATTTGCGGAAGGACACCACTTAAACTGTCCGATGTCGTATAATTGATATATATTAGTTTTACCATATATTGAAACATATAACAGTTCAGAGTTTCAACAAAAATTAAAAAAAAAAGGAAGAACCCACTTAATATATATATATATATAATATATAATAATATAATTAATATATATATAATAATAATATCGTATATATTATATATATATATATTAATAATAATATATATATTATAATAATATATATTTTATTTATTTATTTCTTCAGCCCCCCAGGAAGGACTGCGCCTGTAGTCGGTCCCCCCGAGAAAGTCCTTGGGATCACGGCGTAACGACCAATCCGCTGGGCTGGCCAGACCTGTTGCGATGCTGAAAGTTTCCCATGCAGCAAAGCACACTACCAATGTACTCATTAACGTCTGAATGGGAAGAAAGCTAGGTAGTAGAGAATAGCTGACATTCTCTTGCTTCCAGAGCCAGTCTCGAACCTGGGCCCTATCGCCTTGCTAGACGAGTGCTCTAACTCTGAACTAGGAGCACTCTTGTTATTATATATATCATTATAATATAGATATATATTATATATATATATTATATTATATATAAGTAATATTAATATATATATAATATATATTATATATATATATACTATATTATTATATGATATAATATATTAAATATATATATATATATATATTTCATTTATTTATAAACCAGGAGTGTGTTTATGCATCCCTTGGACCTGGTCGTGATCACTGTATGCAACCTTGTATCTTCGGAGAAATTATATGAATCGTCTAGATACTTAGAATATTAGAGGAATAAATGCTGAGAAGATGAGAAGGAAAGAGGTTGTGAATGTATTTAGAAAGGGTAAATTCGACTTGCTTGCTGTAACTGAAACATAGATGAAAGAAAGTGGTGAATACGAGTGGTGTGGGGTAAAATGTGTGTGTATGCTGGAGTGGAAAGGAATGATAGGAAAGAGAAGGATTTTCCATTTTGATGAGTGACCTGTGGTGCAGAGCTATGATGGATTTTGTTTTTGTGATTACTAGAATTTAGTGATTAAATTTAAGTTTGAGATAGGACTCTGAATTGATTTTATAATCTGTTTTTTGGACTTTGAAGAATAGATTGGAGAGTTGACTTGTGGGAATCTACTCTGAATTGAATGCTTTGGCATGGAGTGAGTAAGGGCTTCAGATTGATTGTGTTGGGCTACTTAAATGGTTGGATAGTTGATCGAAAAAGGGATGATATAACAGATGACTTCGGGGTTGTGGAAGAAAATGAGAATGGTAGGAAGCTTAGATTTCGTGAAGAGATAGATTTTTTGCATAGTTAATTATCTATTTCCTTGGGCCTACAATTTAATGATTCATGATCTTATTAGCGTGAGATTGTGACACAGGTAAGAGAATGTATCGAAAGTATAAACAAAGTAGATTTATTTGTATGAGTAAAAGGAAATGTTGAAGTGTGTGATGGACGTTAAATCAGTGAGGGGGTTGGAAATTTGAATATCATATCATTATGTTGTTTTATGTAAGATTAAGCTAGTTTAGTTGGCGTGGGTGGAGAGGAAAAAGAAAAGGAAGGAAGTAGGGAAAATAAAGAGTGAAAGTTATGTGAACAAGGCTATATTGAAAAGTATGTGAGAGTTCTTGAAAATAAACCAGTTGAATGTGAACAAGATGAAACTGAACTTATCTAAACGCAAATGAAGGAAGTCTTTGTAGGTAGTGCAGGAGGTATGTGGAAGTGTTAAAATAGGAAGTAAGAATGTAATGGCGAATGGTGTAATGAAAAGGAAAAGGAGATACAAGCATTTAAAAGAAAAAGGAAGCTTGGTTGAATATGCTTAAATCCAATGATGATGATGATTCAAAAGAAAGGTGAGCATAAATACAGTATATATAGAATTAAAAAATGACTAAATGTTGCGTAGGTAGGAGGTAAAAAGAGGTAAATGAATAGTTGTGAACGAGGATGAATGTTGATTTACAAAGGAATAGGAAGCTCTTCTGGAAGGAAATATATATATATATATATATATATAATATATATATTATATCATATATATAAATATAATATATTATATAAATAATATAATATATATATAATATATATAGATATAATATATTATTATAATATATACTAATAATATTATATATAATATAAATATATATAATATATATATAAATATAGATATAATATATAATAATGATATGAATATACTTTATATATATATATATATATATATATATATATATATATATATATATACTATGGAAAAAAGGAAGGAAAAATTCAATTACTTAACCACTAATTCAGCCATTTCCTAAAAGTAATGAGCAAGATTGCAGATGCGAGAGTTCTTAATGAGACCTAAAATTATTGTAAATAATTTTTATTACTTCTCATTAATTTTAATTATTTGTTAATTATTTCTATTTATTCTTGTTATTTCTTAATTTAAAATCCATTAAAAATTATAAAATAAAAATCGACACAAAAAAAGAAATTTACATTTATTAAATATTGATATATTTTATATTAATATTTATTTATAAATTAAGAAAAATCACTAAGATTTCAAAGTTTAAATTTGGGAATTAAATTTTTTATTTCAAAATTATAATTTTTTTTTTTAAACGAAATTTTTTATTTTTTTTGAAAAAAGTGACTGGAAATCTTTTTTTTTCATTGTTTTCTTTTTTCTTTTTTTTCTTTTTTTTTTTTTTTTTTTTTTTTTTCTTTTTCTTCTTTATGTAATAAACTTTTATTTTTTTGAGTTTCCGCTCTTCACACGATGAATATAAAATATTAAATGCCTTGGAATATATCAGGCAGAGTTGTGTTGTTGTTTTTCGGTGTAAAAATGTTCAAATATATATTACTGGGTTTGAAACGATGCTGTCATACCATATCTGTTAATCTATTAGCTGTGTAAGCACAATATACGTCGGCGTACAATCAGACTCGGGATATGCGAATAGGTACACGACATGATGATTATCATAAAAGGTATGCTTAGTTAGAAATATATAAACATTTCTACACCGAGTATAACAAAACAGCAGTACGTGATATATTTAAATCCCTTAAAATTTTATACTAGATATTAAAATCAAGTTTAATGTACTGGCCATTAGGAAAAAAAATATCAAATGCGTCTTAATAATTTTTAAATTTGTAATCTTAAATGTTCCTAAAAATATTTCATTTATTTCTTTGAATCGAAACTATGAAGATGTCCTTCTCGGTTTACGGACAAAACCGGTCATGATATAATAAATATTATATGCCTCATACTTTCTTTGTAAAATTATTTTCTAAAACAATTTTAAGAAAATTAAAATGAAAATTAGAAGAAAATACTTAGGGAAGTGGAAAGTAGTGTAGTATTATTATTATTATTATTATTATTATTATTATTATTATTATTATTATTATTATTATTATTATTATTATTATTATTATTATTATTATTATTATTATTATTATTATTATTATTATTATTTTATGTATTATATTATTATTTTTTATTATTATGATATTTTATTATTATATTAAAATATATATTAATTAAATTTATATTATATTATTATTTTATTCTTATATTAGAATTTATTATGATTATTATTATTTATCTATTATTATTATGATTTATATATTATCTTATTTTATTATTATTATTATTATTGCAATTATCATATTATTATTTCTTATAGTATTATTTTCCTTATTATTATATTAATTATTATTATGTTATATATTATTATTATATTTTGTATATATTATTTATTATTTTGTTATTATTCTTTTCTTTTCTTTGGTCATGATAATATTATGATTTGTTAATGAGTATGACCACTTAGGTTCCTATTACATTAATTATTATTTGCTTATTATTATATTTTTGTCTATTATTATTATTATTTTGTATAATATATTATTATATTGATTATTATTATTTATGTATATTAATTAATTATTATTTTATTATTAGTAGTATATTATCTATTTAATTAATAGTTATTCGTTATCATAATAATATACAATAATATTAATTTCTAAAAAAATATTTGTATTGGTAATTTCATATTTTATTTTATTAATTATTTTCTTTTTTTTTGAGGTAAAAAAACGTGATCTCTTGATGGAATTATGTTTTTCGGATTTTGTGCCCAAGGTCTAAAGGGCAGCCATCTGAAAAATAAATTATATCTTTATGTCGAACGGTGTTTGTTTAGAGTATTTGGGGGAGTTCTACCGGGAAAAACATAAATCTTCCCATATATAACCCACTATTAATATATATAGTGATATCATATCTATATATATATATATATATATAATAATAATATTATAGATATATATTATATATATATATAATATATAAATATATATTATATATAATAATATATATATATATATATTATAACATATATATATATATTATAATATATAATATATAATATATATAATCTATATATATATTAAATATATTATATATATAATTAATATATATAATTAAATAATATAAATATAAAATAATATCCCTAATATATACCTAAATATATATATATATATATATATATATATAATATATATATAAGTATAATATATATATATATAATATATAATATCATATATATATATAATATAATATAATTATATATATATATTATATATACATATATAAAAACGTTTGAACCGTTCATAATTTTAGGAAAGTGGATAAGTGGTAACATGGCGAAACAAAGTTGAAAAGTGCAAACTAATAGAAAATGTGACGTTGAAAGCCATAAATTTAGTCCAGTTTGGTTCTAAAATGAAGTCTGACATAAATCCAGAAATAAAAATATAGACAAGGTGCCCTTCAAAATCAGAAATTTTTCATATCAACAAGCTTGGCATCTATATTTAGTGTTAGCGTTTGAATAATATCGCCCTTTAATCATCATATATACTATATATATAATATATATTAGTAAATATAAATATATATAATATATATAATTATATATATATATATATAAGTATATTATATAATCTATATTATATAATATAGTATATATAATATATATAATATATATATATAAGCAGAGAGAGAGGAGAAGAGAGCGAGAGAGGAGAGAGAAGAGAGAGAAGAGGACGCGAGAGAGAGAATTGAGCAAGGGTATGTTGGGGTCTTGATTGGACAGAAAAGGATGAGACTGTGTGGGAAGCAGGGTTGTGGAGTCGTATCAAAAATTTCGCGACCCGTCCCCCTCTTGAAAAATTACAGTCTCCACGCTCCGACTCCGCCCTCTTGATAATACCGACTGCCGAACCCGACTCCACCTTTGAAATTGACCGACTCCGACTCACGCTTTTGAAAATTACCGACTCAACTCCGACTTCCGACCCACCCCTCTCAAATTACGGACTCCGACGCCCGACTCCACCCTTTTTCAAAATTGCTCCGACTCCGGCTCCACCCTTTTCAAAATTGCCGACTCACCGGCTCCGGACCTGCCACTCTCCTTCCAAACTACCGACTCTCGTACCCGACCCGACTCGATCCACCCTTCTTGAAATTTACCGGACTTCAAGTCCCGCACTCCGACCTCCACCCTCTTCAAATTACCGACCCGACTCCGCGGGCCGACTCCACCTTTCAAATTTCCCGACCTCCACCCTTTCCAGAATTTCCGACTCGACTCACCTCTCTGCAAACTAGCCGACTCCCCGACTCGATCCGACTCCACAATCTTGGTCAGAATTAAGGCTCCTCAGGGAGCACTATTCACTATGAGAGTTCAGAAGAGCAGCGCTCATTGTGTGTGTATGTGAGAGGGTAGAGATAGACTGGAGATAGGTAGTGAGAGTGGGAGAGTTAAGCAATTGATAAACTGTGAGTCACCACTGTTTGCAAGGAGAACAGTGTGTGGTGTATGTTGTGTTGTGCAATGGCATGTGGAGCATACTCCATACAAGGGCGAACGACACCCCTATATTGAGGAAGATTCGTCGAGTAGATAGATTAAGAATCATTTGATGCATTGAAATCTCATGTTTTTTGTCCTTCAATTAGAGATACAGAATGATCAGAGGTGAGTCTGGCATGAGTTAATTGCCGTTGAGTGGAGTACGGTCGATCACAAATTGGTAAGGAGGTATGAGGTGGGTCCAGCGGCGTAGAAGTAATCGAAGTGAATAGAGAGGAGGTCATTATGAAAGTTGGACAAAGAGTTTGGGTGCCTTAGGACAGAACCCTGAGCGAACACTACTAATTTAGAAGATTTAAAGGCTGAACGGTGGCCGTCTACACATAGCTTGCTATAGAACGACCGGAAAGGAAATCTGAGAGAAGGCCACAGAGAGAAGGAAACAGTTACAGAAAGCAGGAAGTCTATAGATCAAAGCTTTGTGCCAACTCTATGTCCGAAAGCTTTCGACGTGTATAGCGCCCAACGGCGAATAACTCTTAGAATCACCGATTCCCTGACAAACAAAAATTAGAGAAGAGAAGTTAAGAGTAAAACTTAAAAAGAAGAGAAGAAGAAGAGAAGAAAACTGACATGAAAAAACTTTCAGTAGGATCGTCAAATGTTATAAATGGCGATCAATGGATTAGATAAGCAAAGTTTTAAGGTGTTTCTAAATCTTCTACTAAGGATAGATTCGAAAACTTTAGAACTGAAGTAGGTTACAGCAGTAGACCGATAGTTAGAGGTGATACTGCGTTCCGCGATCTTTTCGGCACAGTTGAATGTGTACACGTTCCCGGTAAAATGGGAAAGGTTTCAAGTGGGAAAAATAAGAGGCGAAAAACCAGTTTAACCAACGGCGAGCAGCTCAAACACAGGTTTAAAGACCACAGGAGAATCGCATCAGACTAGTTCCTCTTTGGTTTTAGCTAAGAGAAGACGAGCAAGGAGAGAGAGAGGAGAGAGAGATGAGAGAGAGAAGGACGAGAGAGAGAGAGAAGGAGAGAGAGGAGAGAGAGATTGATAATGATATAATAATATATTATATATAGATATAATATATATATATATATAATTACTATATATATATATATAAATAAATATATATATATTCTGATATATATATAAATGTGTCCAATCACTATTATATAGCGCGCGCTGTTTTGTGTCATTTTCCGCAATGTTTCTTTTCTTTCCTTAATAAAAGATTTTGAATTTGAATTTCCTTTTTTTTTTTTTTTCTCGAATAAAAGAATAGTTTTTTTGGTGATATATTAAACGGTGGGTGTTTTGTCCGTTGATTTGTTCAAACAAATTTATGTTGGTAATTCTTATGCAGCTGCGCTTGTTAATGGATCAAAGAATTTGCTATTCGATGTTTTATCGTATTTGTCCTTTTTGTGCTATTGAATTTTCCCGTCTTTCCTTATACGGACTAAAATTTATGAGGACAGGCAAAGGACTGGCGTCTTCTGAGAGGGAATAAACTCAAAATTTAATGGACAGCGTCTAAATAAGCGTCTGCCGTTTTTACAGCTCGTGAAATCTGCGTCGAGAGGAAGAGATAACTTAAAGATTATTTTTCTTCACTTATGGATTTTTCCCTTTTTATTCTTTTATTTTTCTTATCTTTTTCCCTCTTTTCGTTATCCTAAAAGTTTTATTTTAATTCCTTTCTGCTTTTTCCCTTTCTCGAATTCAATTTTATTTTCGTACTTTTTTTGTTTTTGTTTTTTTTAATTTTTTGTTTTTATGTTCTATTTATTTTTCTTTTATCTTTCTTTTTTAAATATATTTATTTAAATTAGAAAACCGTGTGGAATTTAAATTAAGAAGAACTTAAAATTTTTCAAAACAATTTGCTAAGTTGCAAGTAACGCTAATGACAGCTCTAGGCTTTAATTGTCAAAACTGAATACAGTTTGGAAATTAATGTTCCTCTTTAAAACATTAAACCTCATTTGCAAATAACGTCAAGAAAATTCAACATCCAAACAAAAAAAAAAAAGAGGAAAAGAAAAAGAAAACAAACTCACAAAGCCGTCAGGATAGAGAACCCAAATACCCAATGTCTGTGAGCCTGTACATTTGTTTCTCTACACCGCCCTCGCTTCTTTTTTTACCCCATTCTTTTTCGTTTAAAGAATTGTTTCAAAAGGGGGTTCCCCCGACCTTGGCGACTCACAGCGCACGGCCAATCATGTCTAAAATTATGAGGGATCCCACTTCGCCTACTGTTTCTATCAACTCCGCATTGGTTTTTATATAAGTGTTTTTTTTTCATCCGGCAGTATCTTTTCGAGCACTCCCCAAAAAAAATTTCTCTGGCTCGCGCCCAAAACCTTGAGTACCCGCGTCCCAGCTCAGAACTCAGCCCCCAACTCCGCACCAGCACAAACTACCAACTGCACTAACGAGACATCTCGACTAATTAGACGCGCTTTAGCCAAGATCAAAGAAGATAGTTATTGATTTTTTTTTTAAGTCAACACCTCACGGGCATAACCCTACTCAAGGGAGGGGAACTTTCAAGTAATGTTACCTATAACTTGACAGAGAGATCGATCTCACTGACCTGCATGTCTGCAACTCGCGTCGCACTAACCGTTGAGCCAAGTGAAAGGGGCAACAGAGTTTTGAAAAGTGTACGGATTAGCTGAAAAATGTTTGATTAAAGGACGAATTCCCGCAGCGTTTTTCACGCGTCGGTGCTGTCCTACAAGCAAGAGTTTATGGTGATTGTCAAATTTTGCACAAAACTGTTTCTCGGTGCTTGTAATAAAATTCGCCTACCGGTAGACGCCTTCCCTGCTTATTAAAGTGAAAAAGGTTACTACGCCAGTCTTAAGTTTACTACCCGGTGCAGCGAACTTCTCACGATTCAACCGCTATATATATTATCTAATATTAATTATATATGTCCTAGTAAATATATATTAATATATAATAATATATATTATATATATATATAATATATATAGTAATATATAATTAATATATACTATATATATAATAATATATATATAATATTATAATATATAA
>JABUQX010041805.1:0-12500 GCA_015478945.1 Trachelipus rathkii
CCGAGATTTTCTTATGATATGATTCAGATCCATTGCTCTCTCTCTTCATCTCTCTCTCTCTCTCTCGTCATCTCTTCTCTCTCTCTCTCTCTCTCTCTCTCTCTCATCTCTCTTCTCTCTCTCTCTCTCCATCTCTTCTCTCTCTCTTCTTGTCTCTCCTCTCTCTATCTCTCACCAAAATCGCAACTGATCAACGAATGGTAAACAATACATCGAATTCAATACTATTTATGTGATTAATCAATCAAATAAAAAATTGAAGAAAATAGAATGATTAATGTATAATTAATGTAATTGCTTAAGATTAAATTATTTCAATTTTTTGAAATTATCTTTATTTACTAGGGAAGCATTGCTTCCCTTGCTTTCCATATATATATATATATATATATATATATATATATATATATATATATATATATATATATATATATGTATATAATATATACATATATAATATATTATATTATATATAATATATAATATATATATATATATTATGCTAACAGTCTGAAAAGTTTTCTCCTGAAAATAAAATCAAAACTTGATTACTACGCCGTTCAATGGCAAAGTGTCATCCGAACGCGTTTCAAAAAGAAGCGTTGGTCTTCAGAGTACGATGAAACGATGCATGAAATTGATGCTGCCTGATGCGATGTTAATTCCATCTATTTCTTGGCTTGCAAACTTCGAACTCTTGACTATCCTTCTTACTATCTTTGTTATATATATATATATATTAGTACTATATATATATATTTATATATATAATATATATTATATATATATTATATATATATATATATATATATATATATATATATATATATTATATATATATATATAATTTTTTTTTTTTCACTCTGTAGAAGTTATAAGATATTATTTTTCATATGGACAGATTTGGAGGTTCAAAAATTTACATAATTTTTTTGGAAGGTTTTATTGCACACTTTTACCACAGATTGAGTTTTAGTTAAAAATTCATATTTAAAATTTTAAGACACCATATTTATAAGGTAATTTATAATTAAAACCTATGAACGCGTTAGAATAGCTTTCGTCTGTATTACAGACCTCTTTCGGATCAAGCTTTCTTAAAACTTAAGATTAATTTACTCAACAATTTACAAAGCTACTTAGAATTTCTGGAGACGAACATAGTCCTGAACGCATGGCAACCAAGCGACTGGCAACCAGTGTTCATTTCTATTATTTTGGTAGTTGTAATACTAGTTACATTAAAATTTTTTTCAAATAATAAAAAACATAAAATTGCTTCTTAAGTACAAACATATTGATTACAAGCACATGTACATTTTGAAACCGTACATGGTTTTAATAAATTTTGTATTCCAGATTTTTAAACGTTGAAATTTTGGTTGGGGGATAAATTATATTTATTTATCCCCACAAATTATCATTTAAAATCTAAGCAATGGGGAGCAACATCTTTTTTCGACTAAAATGTCTTTTAAAAATTTTATATAAATTTGCAAAAAAAAAAAAACATTTTCAAAAAAAAAAAAAAAAAAAAAAAAAAAAAAGAGAAAACTGAAACTTTATGTACTATGAAAAGTGAAGCTGCGTTTCTCGAAGTTCGTCGAGTCGTAAGAAGAAAAGAAATCTTAATTCCTTCACCTGATAGCAAGGGGATGAAACCCTTTCTATCCATGTGAAAGTAGTAAGTCAGCCAGTTGGGCGACCACTTTTTTCCTATATAAATGAATAGAGATATATTATAGGCTTATGTGGAGGATTGACAGCCCGAAGGGCTGTCAATCCGACAAACAGACAAACCGAAGGTTGTCTGTCATTGAATTATTATTTTTTATTACGCGCGCGTGCGCATACACATACACAATTATTATTATTATTATTATTACTTCGAAGAAATTATGATCACGGAGTGATCATAATTTCGAGATGTGTTGTGGTCCGACTCCGACTCCGACTCCGACTCCGGCTCCTGACCTGCTTCGCGCCGCACCGCACCGCACCGCACCGCACCGCACCACGCCGATTCCGTCTCATCCTCTGAAGTGTTTTTATTATTATTATTATTATTATTATTATTATTATTATTATTATTATTATTATTATTATTATTATTATTATTATTAAATGATTTTTAGGCTCCGGCTCCGGCTCAACCTATGGCTCCGATATATATTTACAAGGGTTAGGGTTATCGTATCTGGTTAAAATTTGGAGGGGTGTTAGATGGTGAGGTACCCTAATCGTAGCTGATGTTACGTCCCCCATGGGGACCCCGAAGGGGTCCCACCCCCCATTAAAAAATCGAAGTGCTCGTAATTGGCTGAAATTTGATGAGAGGATTCAGAGTTGAGTTTCTAGAAAGAATTGGTAAATGTGAATCTGAGGAGAATGGCTTCCGGCATCCGGTGCTGGAGCCACTGCGGTGCTGAGTTAAGAAACATTCGTATAACAACAATCTGGGTGTTTATATCGGGTTATCGAGACGCGGTAGATGTCGAATAGAGGGTTATAAGGTCCGTATGGGGTGTCTAGGACCCCCCTTGAGGGGGTCCTGACTGAAAAAAAAACACAGAGTGCAAAACAAAGGACGAAGGAGGAAGAAAGAAGGATGAAAGATGAATAAAGAA
This sequence comes from Trachelipus rathkii, assembly GCA_015478945.1. Classification (NCBI taxonomy): domain Eukaryota; kingdom Metazoa; phylum Arthropoda; class Malacostraca; order Isopoda; family Trachelipodidae; genus Trachelipus; species Trachelipus rathkii. Next base: position 2,628 of record JABUQX010041805.1, read on the forward strand.
GGAAAGAATGAAAAAGGAGTCTGACACAGAGTAGTAGGAGTTGATAGCCGCACCGGTGCTGGCTCCGGTGCGGTGCCGAAGTTATTAAATATTTGTGTAATGTTACAATATTGGTGTCTTTATATATGTTATTGGATCTGTTAAGATTTTGAAATAATGGGTTTGCAGAACCATCAAGAAAAAATAAATAAAAAAATAAATAATAAATAAATATAAATAAATAAATTTCTTATTCTTTTTATGTTTATAACTTACAAATTTACGTTTTTACATAGTCTAAAGCAGTAAATCAGTAAATCAAACCACCATCCACCCACCCTCATGACCAGTTGTGATCTATTGATCTATTGATCTATTGATCTATTGATCTTATGATTAAGGTCAAATTTTTTTACTAAAATTGTCATGTTTTACATACCCTAAATCAGTAAATCAGTAAATCAAGCCACCCAACCTACCCTCCTGACCAGTTGTGATCTATTGATCTATTGATCTATTGATCTATTGATCTATTGATCTATTGATCTATTGATTAAGGTCAAATTTTTACTAAAATTGTCATGTTTTACATACCCTAATCAAGTAAATCAGTAAATCAGACCCAACCTAGAGCATATCTGTCCATCATGATCTATTGATCTATGAATCTATTGATCTATTGATCTTATTGATTCTATTGATTAAGGTCAAATTTTTTACTAAAATTGGTCCTGTTTTACATACCCTAAAATCAAAGTAATAGTAAATCAAACCACCCAACCTACCCTCCTGTCAACTCATGATCTATTGATCTATTGATCTTATTGATCTATTGATCTATGGATCTATTGATTAAGGTCAATTTTTTTACTATAACATTGTCATGTTTTACATACCCTAAATCAGTAAATAAGTAAATCAGCCACCCAACCTACCATCCAGTCCAATCATGATCTATTGACCTATTGATATATTGATTAAGGTCAAATTTTTTCCTAAAATGTCATGTTTTAGCATAACCCTAAATCAGTAAACTCAGTAAAATCAAACACACCCAACCTAACCATCCAGTCCATCTGATCTATTGATCTATTGATCTAATTATCTATTGATCTATTGGATCTATTGATCTTAAGTCAAATTTTTGCTAAAATTGTAACGTTTTACCATACCCTAAATCAGTAAATCAGTAAATCAAAACACCATCCCTCACCCTCCTGTTCAATGCTTGATCTATTGATCTATTGATTCTAATTTGATTCAATCACATTTCGAGTATCATTTTTGGATAAACATAACATAAAATCAAGTTCTTTATACAAAGATCAATCAATAATATGTTGACGTAACAGTTTCATATAATAAAGCTTACTTAGCATCATCGGAACTATGAATATAATACACAAACGACAAACCTGACATGCCTTAAACAGTTCACATTAACAGACATAAGTACTACATAAGCATACAAGGACGTAACTATATCACACTTTTGTCCAAGCATATCTCTAACATACAATGGTAATTTATATTAACATGGTAATATTTAACTAAAATTTATCACAAAATTCATTGATTAATTATACTGATCAACGAGTATACTCTAAGACGTAAATAAGGTTTCCCACATCAATAAAGCTAACATGACGTAACATGAACTAAAAAAATAATGTACAAAGACAAAACCTAACACAACTTAAGCAAGACGAATAAACTGTTACATTAACAAAGTTCCACACTTAACACCAGTAAGTAACTAACACTGGCATGCAAAAACGTAACCTATTCTTACTTTTCCAAGGATATCTCTACCATATTAACGTAAACTTACACAACATAGTAAAATTTAGCAAAAATTTATCACAACATTCGGTTAATTATCATATCTGATCAACGGAATATACCTAACGTAACAGGTTTCCAGATCATAAGCTAACAATGAAATCGTAACATGAACTAAGAATAATCTTTATATTTAACAAAAAATTTTAACATACCGTATCTAAACATCTATACCTAACGGGTCAGACAAACAACGTCAAAGTTTTACCCTCTGTAAAGCTAAATATGAACATAACATACTTAACACACAACAGACCAGACGAATAAACAGCATCCATCATCAATGTATTCAAATAAGTCTTACAAACGACGCAAGAAAAAACAAGTGTTCATTTATGTAACCTATAATTTTCACAGAAAACAGCGTTATATAATACATAAAAACATATAAATACATAAAAAACATGTTTAATTTTAAATATATTAATTCATGCTATCAGATACATAGATTCAGTTGGGTAAGTTCCTATATATCTTCTCTAAAAATACAATCACCTTTGAAAAGGATGTAACTATAAATGCCTTCAGCAGCACTAAACCATTTTTCATCATATTTTGTCTCGGCAGCACTCATTCTCTCATAAAAGAGAGAAGTAAACTCATCCAAGCTGATAGTTATTAAGAGCATTCCTGTATATCAGTATTATACGGGAACCACATGTTTTGGTGTAAATATCATAGATTACACAATGTGCGCTATAAGTATTAAGTCCTCAAAGCTATGTCAACATCGTTAAGATCGATTTAATTCGCTTTTTATTTTAAGCAATGCTGTAATATTTCCAGATGTTCGAACTGTGAAACGCTTACACGTCATGTGTGAAGTCACAACAATCGATAGGCTTCCGAGGATTTACGAACTTTAAGGGGAGTCATCTAGGGTCGGGGGGTGGCCTCTACGTCTATTCTATTAGAACCTCTCACGTTATCTTTTTCAGTTAGATATTTCACTGCTAGTCGATATACCAGATGACACACATTTATCCTCTATCCATCCTGCTGCAATATTGATAATCTTGATGAACTCTTCAACACAAATGAATAAAGGTTCTATTATTTGAACCTCTGGATGGGAATACAAGCAATGTATCGGTATCCATCCGGTTGACGATTAAAAATAAATGAACATCGTTGGGGATAACGAAGCTCCTCGTGAAAATATCAAACAACGAGGTTTAGAGATGCGGAGGAGATGGGCCATCGTACAGCGACAGCGAAAAATGTCCTACTGACGGAAATCGTATGCGTAAACAACCCTTAACAGTAATGAGATTCTTTCTTCCAACCAATCAGAAGAAAGTAAAACAAGAATACGACGTACGAACGAACCCATATCAACTCAAAAGGGTATATATTCTCTCAATAGAAACAACAACAACAACAACAACAACAACAATTCTATATATACAACAACAACAACAACAACAACAACCAACAACAAACAACAACACAACACAACAACACACAAACAACAAGCAACAACAACAACAACAACAACAAACAAACCAACCACAACAATAACATAGTACAAAAAATTCTTTATATACTAATCAACGAATATGTGCTAACGTAACAAAGTTTCAACATTAATAAAGCTAACCTAGCATTACCAGAACACTAAGAATATATTGTACAATGGCAAAACCTGACACACCTTCGCACGAATAAACTATTAACATAAACACAAACTCCCGCGCTTAGCAACAGTAAACTACATAACACTTCATACAAAACGTAACCTATTCACACTTTTTCAGGCATATCTCTAACATATCAATGGTAAAACTTTACATTAACATCGTAATATTTAACAAAGATTTAGCATAACCATGTTCTAAGCATCATACTGACAACAATATATTGCTAATGTAACAAATTTTTTACATCAACTTCGTAATATTTAACAAAAATTCATCATAACCTCGTCTAAATATCATAATCCCAAACGAATAATTGCAAACATAACAAAGTTTTAACCAAACATAACATAAAAATAAATTTTTTTTATCCTGACATAACATAAAAATAAGTTCTTTGAATAAAATATCACAGTAAAGCGTAATAGTTTACTGATTTTAAAGCAGTAAATCAGTAAATCAGTAAATCAAACCACCCATTCCTGCAGTCCCCTACCCATCCACCCGTCTATGATCTATCGACCTATTGATTCAGGTCATATTTCGAGTATCATTTTGGATCAGCAACAGGTAAAGACGTATTATCTAACAAAATCCCTTAACAAAGTGACCAATCTATCAAAGATACCAGCATCTCGAACTATGAATTGACCATATCTTCATCAAAGTGTCACCCCTCTCGAGTATAACATCATTTGAACTATGAATAAACGTAGACATTAGCAAATTCTCGGGCAAACCTGACATTACTCAACAAAAAACTTAACATAGACTCACGTTTCTAACACATCATCGTCAGGTAACACAGTAATATCTTACAAAACTCATCATTTCTCTACCAAATCAGTGTTAATTTCACCCTGTCATAGTAATATTTAACATAACGTACCTAACTTACGAATAAACAGGTTTCATTAACCAAGAGTATCTAAAGCAACACACCACCTCCCGAGAGAAAACCCAGGGGGGATGCGTCCCTTGAAAGGGTGTGAATCTTGAGAAGGGGGATCACCCCGAAGGGGTGTAAGCGGGCATTACATGTTTTTTAGAGATTTATATGTTTTCACCCCCGCGGGCCGCCGCCCAAAGCCCGCTTACACCCCTTCGGGGTGATCCCCTCTCAAGATTCACACACCCTTCAAGGGCAACATCCCCCTGTTTCTCTCGGGAGGTGGTTGTTGCTTAGATACTCTTGTTAATGAAACCTGTTTTATTCGTAAGGTTAGGTACGTTTATGTTAAATATACTATACAGGGTGAAATTAACACTGATTTGGTAGAGAAATGTTGAGTTTTGTAAGATATACTGTGCTAACCGACGATGATGTGTTAGAAAACGTGAGTCTAGGTTAATTTTTGTTGAGTAATGTCAGGTTTGCCGAGAATTTTGCTAATGTCTACGTTTATTCATAGTTCAAATGATGTTATACTCGAGACGTGTGACACTTTGATGAAGATAGTGTCCAATTCATAGTTCGAGATGCTGGTATCTTTTGATAGATTGTCATTTGTTTAAGGTTTTGTTAGATAATACGTATTTACCTGTTGCTGATCCAAAATGATACTCGAAATATGACGCATCTTTCTAAATGTTGAAGACTGATATACGGGTGATGGTAGGGGACTACAGACCTGGGTGGTTTGATTACTGATTTACTGATTTACTGCTTAAAATCAGTAAACTATTACGCTTTAATGTGATATTTTATTCAAAGAACTTATTTTTATGTTATGTCAGGATAAAAAAAATTTATTTTTAATTTATGTTTGGTTAAAACTTGTTATGTTTGCAATTATTTTCGTTTGGGATTTGATATTTAGACGAGGTTATGAGAATTTTTGTTAAATATTACGAAGTTGATGTAAAAAATTTGTTACATTAGCAATATATTTGTTGTCAGTATGATGCTTAGACATGGTTATGCTAAATTTTTGTTAAATATTACGATGTTAATGTAAAAAATTAAATGATATGTTAGAGATATGCTTGAAAAAGTGTGAATAGGTTACGTTTTTGTATGAAGTGTTATGTAGTTTACTGTTGTTTAACGCGCGAGTTTGTTAATGTTAGTATTTTATTCGTGCGTAAGGTGTGTCAGGTTTGCCATTGTACAATATATCTTAATTCCTGGGCATGCATGTTAGCTTATTACTGTGAAAACACTGTTACGTTAGCACATATTCGGTTTGATTAAAGTTAATTAAAGAACTATTTTTGTACTATTTATTGTTGTTGTTGGTTGTTGTTGTTGTTGTTGTTGTGTTGTTGTGTGTGTTGTTGTTTGTTGTTGTTGTTTTGTTGTTGTTGTGTTGTTGTTGTGTTGTTTTTGTTGTGTTGATGTTGTTGTTGTTGTTGTTGTTGTTTGTTGTTGTTGTTTGTTGGTTGTTGTTTGTTACGAGAATATATACCCTTTTGAGTTGATTTGGTTCGTTCGTACGTCGTATTCTTGTTAATTTTCTTCTGATTGGTTGAAAAAAAGAATCTCATTACCTTTTAAGGGTTGTTTACGCATACGAATTCCGTCAGTAGGACATTTTGCTTTGCTGGTACGAGCGCATCTCCTCGCATCTCTAACCCTGTTGTTGATATTTTTCCACAGGAGCTTCGTTTATTCCACGATGTGTTCATTTTATATTTAAATCGTCAACGGATGGATACCGATACATTTGCTTGTATTCCATCCAAGGTTAAATATATAGACCTTTATTCATTTGTTGGTTGAGAAGTTTCATTCAAGATTATCAATATTGCAGCAGGATGGATAGAGGATAAATGTGTGTCATCTGGTATATCGACTAGCAGTGAAATATCTAACTGGAAAGATAACGTGAGAAGTTCTAATAGAATAGACGTTGTGTTCTCGTCGTGTGACGATATTAAAACCCTTTATGTACGCAACTACTGGAAACCTATCGATTGTGTGACCTTCAGCATACGTGTATAGGTTTCACAGTTTGAACACCTGAAAATATTACAGCATTGCTTAAAATAAAAAGCGAATTAACATCGCATCTTAACGATGTTGACATACTTGAGGACTTAATACTTATAGCACATGGTGTAATATATGATATTTACACCAAAACATGTGGTTTCCCGTATAATACTGTATACAGGAATGCTTTAATAACTATCAGCTTGGATGAATTTACTTCTCTTTTGTATGAGAGAATGAGTGCTGCTGAATCAAAATATGCTGAAAAATGGTTTAGTGCTGCTGAAGGCATTTATAGCTACATTCTTTCAAAGGGTGTTGAATTTTTAGAGAGATATATAGAACTTACCCAACTTGAATCCTATGTTCTCTGATTAGATGAATTAATATTTTTAAATAAACATGTTTTTTATGTATTTATATTTTTAATGTATTTATATATAACGCTGTTTTCTGTGAAAATTATATGTTATAAGAATGAAAACTTTTTTTTACTTCCCTCGTAAGTTCGCTTTATTGACTAAGTTGTACATGGTAGCTGTTTATTCGTCTGGTTGTTGGTGTGTTAAGTATGTTATCGTTCATAGTTTATGCTTTACAGAGGGTAAAACTTTTACGTTGTTTGTCTTTACCCGTTAGGTATTATGATGGTTAGATACGGTTATGTTAAATTTTTTGTTAAATATTAAGATTATTTTCTCAGTTCATGTTACATCAGTGTTAGCTTTATTGATCGGAAACCTTGTGCGTTAGAGTATATCGTTGATCAGTATGATAATTAACTCAATGTTGTGATAAATGTTTGCTAAATGTTACTGTGTCAGTGTAAGATAACGTTAATATGGTAGAGAAATATCCTTGGAAAAAGTAAGAAATAGGTGTACGTTTTTGCATGCAGTGTTGTTAACTTTCTTGGTGTTAAGTTTTGGACTTTGTTATGTTAACATAGTTTATTCGTGTGTAAAGTATGTTATTTTTGTCTTTGTACATTATTTTCTTAGTTCATGTTACGTCATGTTAGCTTTATTGATGTGGAAACCTTTTTACGTTAGAGTATACTCGTTGATCAGTATAATAATTAACCAATGTTGTGGAAATAAATTTTAGTTAGACACCTTATTAATGTAAAATTATCATTGTTATGTTAGAGATATGCGTGACAAAAGTGGTGATAGGTTACGTCCTTGGTATGCCATGTTTAGTTACCTTTTACTGCGTCTAAGTTGTGGAATTTGTTAAGGCATGTCAGGTTTGTGTTTGTGATAATATATTCATATTCAGAATGGTGGTTAAGTAAGCTTTATTAAATAATGAAAACTTTGTTAACGTCAACATATATTGATCTGATCTTTGTATAAAGCAATTGATTTTAATGTTATGTTATCCAAAATGATACTCGAAATGTGACTTAATCAATATGATCAATAGATCAATAGTCAATAGATGGACAAGGAGGGTGGAGGGATGGTATTTGATTTACTGATTTATGATTTAGGGTAATGTAATAACGTTACAATTTTAGGAGCAAAAATTTGACAAATCAATAATCAGATAGATGCAATAGATCATAGATCAATAGCCAAAGATCATGATTGGCTGGATGGTAGGTTGGGTGTTGATTTATGATTTACTGATTTACTGTTTGTAAAACATGACAATTTTAGGAAAAAATTTGACGCTTAATCAAGTAGATCAATAGATCAAAGATCAACTAGATCAATAGATCAATGATTGGACTGGATGTAGGTTGGTGGCTTGATTTACTGATTTACTGATTTAGGGTATGTAAAACATGAACATTTTTAGTAAAAATTGACCTTAATCAATAGATCAATAGATCAATAGACTCAATAGATTCAATAGATCAATAGATATGATGGGTGGGAAGGGTAGGTTGGGTGGTTTGATTTACTGATTTACTGATTTAGGGTTAAATGAAACGATACAATTTTAGTAAAAAATTTGAACTTTGAATCAATAGATCATAGATCAATAGATCAAGTAGATCAATAGATCAATAGATCATGATTGGATGGAGGGTAGGTTGGGTGGCTTGATTTTCTGATTTACTGATTTAGGGTATGTAAAACGTTACAATTTTAGTAAACATTTGACCTTAATCAATAGATCAAATAGATCGAATAGATCATAGATTCAATAGATGCAATAGATGCAATAAATCAATAGAGTCATATAGATCACAACTGGTAGGAAGGGTAGGTTAGGGTGGCTTGAATTTACTGATTGGTATGTAAACATTGACAATTTTAGTAAAAAATTTTGACTTAATCATAGCATCAATAGATCAATAATCAAAAGATCAAGTAGATCACAAGGGTCATGAGGGTGGTGGATGGTGGTTTGTTTACTGATTCTACTGCTTTTAGACTATGTAAAACGTAAATTTTTGGACAGTTATAACATAAAAGAATAAGAAATTTTATTTATTTATTTATTTATTTATTTATTTATTTATTTATTTATTTATTTTTTTTTTTTTTCTTGATGGTTCTGTAAACCATTATTTTCAAATCTAACAGATCCAATATACATATATAAGCATCAATATTGCTATCATACACAAATATTTAATAACTCGGCACCGCACCGGAGCCAGCACCGGTGCGGCTATCAACTCCTACTACTCTGTGTCAGACTCCTTTTTCATTCTTTCCTTCTTTATATTCATCTTTCATCGCTTCTTTCATCCTTCTTTCTTCCTCCTTTGTTTTTTGCACTCTGTGTTTTTTTTTCAGTCAGGACCCCCTCAAGGGGGGTCCTAGACACCCCATACGGACTTATAACCCTCGTATTCGAGATCTACGGTCTCGAATAAACCCATATAAACTACACAAGTATTGTTGTTATACGAATGTTTCTTAACTCGGCACCGCAGTGGCTCCAGCACCGGTGCCGGAGCCATCTCCTCAGATTCACATACCAATTCTTTCTAGAAACTCAACTCTGAATCCTCTCATCAAATTTCAGCCAATTACGAACACTTCGATTTTTTAATGGGGGGTGGGACCCCTTCGGGGTCCCCATGGGGGACGTAACATCAGCTACGATTAGGGTACCTCCACCAATCTAACACCGCCTCCAAAATTTTAACCAGATACGATAACCCTAACCCTTGTAAATATATATCGGAGCCATAGGTTGAGCCGGAGCCGGAGCCTAAAAATCATTTAATAATAATAATAATAATAATAATAATAATAATAATAATAATAATAATAATAATAATAATAATAATAATAATAATAATAATAATAATAATAATAATAATAATAATAATAACTTAATAATAATAATAATAATAATAATAATAATAATAATAATAATAATAATAATAATAATAATAATAAAAACTTCAGAGGATGAGACGGAATCGGCGTGGTGCGGTGCGGTGCGGTGCGGTGCGGCGCGAAGCAGGTCAGGAGCCGGAGTCGGAGTCGGAGTCGGAGTCGGACCACAACA
>JABUQX010041805.1:27500-35249 GCA_015478945.1 Trachelipus rathkii
GACCATTAGCTCATGACCTGCTCATTACCGTTTTTCACCCTATCCTCCTTTGTTCTCCCTACTCCCCCTTTTTCGTATGCGTATGACATCAGATTGGCAAGCATTACGTTCCTTGAGTCGTTCAGGCGTATGTTTCGTGTGTCCCCGATCCCCCTTGTGTTCTATCTGTACCCAACCCCTCTTGCTACGCTAACCCATGTATGTAGCGTAGCCACGTACATGTGCTAGCGGCTAGCTACTTTCGTGAAAGTAGCTGAGCTCAGGCTAACCCTACCCCCCTCGTTAGCTACCACATGGCGTAGCCTCGTACATGGATGGCGTACCCACGTCCATGAAAGTAGCTGAGCTACTTTTCATTGAAACATCTTATGTAGGATTCATTTGAGAGTCACCTAAGTCACTTTATCGTTTATGCCGTTTATGACTTCGTTAAGTACACTTTTTTCATAGTGTTACGCAAAAGACTGGGAAAGTCTCGGGTTCAGCCAACTGTTTAGCGCACGTCGCTCTCAGACGCCTAGATGCTCGTACCTGCTCTGAAAGCCTCCCCGCAAGATGCATTGATATATTTCCGGCCACGCAAGCGAAAATATTTCGAACATTCTATATTGGTTTTGGTGTGGGGAACATTTTCAATAAGAAAACGAATACTTTTTACTGACCTTAAGCAGTTAAATCAGTACCGGCAAAGCTATCTAAGAAGATCCCCCATTCCCACCCCTCTTCTGGCGATTACCGACGGATTATGCATATTAGAAGATGTATATGATTTGAATTTGTTAAAATATTTACGAAGTTGATATAAAACATTTGTTTATGTTGGCAATTATTCGCTGGGGATCATCTGTGCGATAGGTCTTTACGTCTACCTACTTTATGTCTTACTTCTTTAAAGTCTATGAAATAGTAGGACCTCAGGGTAAAAACGTGTTTTTACTGACCGTAAAGCTCTATGTGTTAATTATTAAAGCTAGTTAACCGACAAAAATCTAAACCATTACACCGACCCCAGTCCCATCCCTCTGTGTCTAGTTACTGATCTGGTTACTTAGAATTCCCAACATCAATTTTTGCTTATTAAACATGGGATGTAATATTGAAGTTAAGTCCAAGTCTTGTAATATAATATAAATTGTATTATAAATGTAAGTATTTTATGAATAATTACGTTATTTATATGTATATATAGAATATATATAGATTATAGTTATTAAATATTATTATATATATAGTATACAACACTCGACACTTTTACCTGTCATACCGACGTTTAGCACAAGTAACAACCCCAGCAAACAGCAACAACTCATGGCCGTTGACATATAACACTGCCACCACCACCACCAGCCACACAACAACATAACAAACAACAACAACAATGCCGATACCAACAACACTATCAAAAAAACACCATCAACAACAACAACAACAACAACAAACAACAACAACAACAACAACAACAACAACACAACAACAACGCAACAACAAACAACAACCAACTACTTTTGTCACTTGATACTCAATAAAAATGTAAAATGTATATAGTATATTATATATATATAGGTATATATATATATAGTAGTATATATATATATATAATATAGTATATATATATATATATATATAGTGATATATTATATGTTTATAATAATAGAGTTTTATATAGATTATAGTATTATTTAATTATCGTATAGATATATATATTCATTATAAGATTGTAGCTTACAACTGCATGCTGAATAGTGTGTGTGGTATCAGAGTTGTTCTATGTGAAACCAGAAGTAAATTTTACTTATATGTAGCCCGCCATGATGTTATGTGACAGCAAAATTTATGGGGGAATGGTTTTCAGAGTTTTCGAATACCTCATGAACCTCACTCGGATAACAGTTATAACATTGGTAACTGTAGTAGTAAAGTAGTATAGTAGAAGGATTATAGTAGTAGTAGTATAGTAGTAGAAACATCGAATGAATTTGTTTATTAATAAATATATCTCTTGTTTTATATCTAACGTATACATTTATATTATTTGTTTTCTTAAAACTTTAAACCTAAACTTAATATATTAAGAAAAGGAATTTTTTTAATAAAAAAGTGGGCTTATTTTTTTCGTAGGAATTATTTAAATTAATATTTTAAGTATAGGCATACCATGGAGGCGATGAACTCTAGAACAATATTACTTCGAGTAATAATAATATTAATATAATAAAATAATAATAAGTAATATAATATTAATAATAATAATAATGAATAATAATAATAATAATGAACATGCTTACAATCTACCAGCATGATTCAATACTCAACGGTACCTATCTTATAACAGTTATAGCTTTAGTAGCAACAGTAGTAGTTAGTAGTAGTAGTAGTAGTAGTAGTAGTAGTAGTAGTAGTAGTAGTAGGAGTAGTGAATAGGATTGAGTAGTTAGTTTGTAGTAGTAGAGTCAGAGTATTGTGCATCTATACGCGTTCACAGATAAAAACTTATCTATAAACATTCAAAAGTACGTCACAATTTTTGATTTTACATTGTATTTAATAGTTTATAGCACGTGCCAAGTAACTTTCCGCCTATCGACTGAACTAGATTTAACAGGGTACTAATTCTATTGTATTGTAGCGCTTATTCATGTGAATGAATTCCGGGATTTGAAATGTGATATAAATGAAGATACACTTTTCAGCTCCTAAGTCTCATACCAGTTGAAGTTGAGATTGCACAATATTCGATGATAGAGGATGTATAGTGTACAAAGATCCCAAAAAGCTAGCTATATGCTAAAGATAGATAGAAGAAGTAAATTGAAAGAAAGAAGAAAAGAAAAGTGAAGAAGTGAATGTTTATGAAGAAGTAGTAAGGTATAGAAGTATTAAGGTTATAAGTACGAAGAAAGAAGTGGAATAAATTACTCGACAGAAAGAATGATGAACGAAATCAACCTGATAGATACGAAAAGGTATGCATGAGTCAATAGGAAGAAAGAAGAAGTAGAAGAGAAGTTCGTGGGTTACATCATGACCTCACTGTTATAATAGTGAAGTACGCTAGTAGCAGTAAAGTTAGGTTAGTATTTTGGGGTTTTGTTAGTAGTTAGTAGGTTAGTAGTAGTAGTAGTAGTAGTAGTAGTAGTAGTAGTAGTAGTAGTAGTAGTAGTGGTTAGCTGGTAGATAGTTGACAGTGAAGTGATCGCATATAAAAGGTATATAGTGGACAAAGGCGGGTGTCCCAAACCCTAGATTTAGCGTAAAAGAAGAATAGAAAAAGAAAAAGAAGAGAAGAAGAAGAAGAAGAAGAAGAAGAGAAGAAGGAGAGAAGAAAGAAGAAGAAGGAAGAAGGAAGAAGAAGAAGAAGAAGAGAATAGATTGCTCCGAATACGATCATGGATCCTCAACTCGTGAATTTTACTGACTTTACTGATACCCATTCAGTTAATAATAACGTCCACCCAGTTAGTAAGTAGTACTAGTTTAAGTAAAGTAAGTGGTAGTAGTAGTAGTAAGTAGTTAGTTTAGTAGTCAGTTTTAACCGTTAGTTAATTTAAGTAGGTAGATAGTTTTATGTATATTAGTAGTGTTAGCAAACACACCGTAGTGTGAAATTTTAGTGAGAATTATATCTTATAAATAAATTTATATTATCATCCCCCATTCTATTAATCTTTACATTTATATTTTCTATAACATGTGTTATATCTGTTTGCACAAGCTTTTAGAAGATCACTGACATTCTAGAATTGTTATTGATTTTATAAGTATATATTAAAATTAAAAAGTTTTTCCGCTGCCAACATATACTTCGTAATCCAACATGAGCTTCAGTACTTTCACTCGAGAGTAAGCTCAACCTACTTTTACTGTACGTTGGCTAGCGCCAAATCAATACCAAGGGTTTTTCATAGCAAGAGGGTGGGGGTAGGATAGAACAAGGGAAATAGGACGACGAACATATATGTGTGAACACTACTATGGATAATACGTAATAATATGGTGATAGTCTAAGTCTTTTAGAACGTAAATTAAGGTGATAATGGTAGGTAGTGTGAGAAACAAGGAAGGGTAGGCTCGCGAGAAACCATTCATGTAATAGGTAAACAATGAGCAATATTAGTGTAATACCACGGTATATAAACACAAAATCTCTCACGGCTTACGTAGAGATATGGCGAATGCTTGGAATGAACAGAGAAGTAATAGTACAAGATACCCTCGGCAGTGCTCTGAAATAAAACTGCGCCAGAACATAGTAAGTTAAGTTACCCAACACGGGATACGTAGCTCATACTAGTCCAATGCGTATAAGTGCTAGGAGAAAACACTACTAGCAAAGTTATGGTGTTGGTCATTAGTACTCGGAACGTGCTTTCCATCTGACGCTCGTTGTCTTTCTGTGAGCAAGTTGAGTGACGTCATGCGGGGGTAGGGATATGATATATTAAAGGGGAGTGGTATGTGGTAAACCAATGAGATCGTCTCTATTGAAAGTATCGTGCCGGTAATGAACTATGGATAGGCTTTTAATTACACTGCTACGCAAAGTACATGAGTGGCGATGTTACAGGTAATAGGGGTGTGCCCCCTAAGGAGGGCCTCATGCCCCAGATGGCTAAAAACGTACATGACGTGAATATAATAAGTACCCGGGAGAGCTAGCACTCTTATCCGCAGTCTTTTCTGGTTAAGGCACTGGGATAAACCAACCCTATGGATTAGTAGAGGACCTCCCGAGGTGTTATTTCTTGATATAAACCGCGCCCGCCTCTCTCAGCTCTGGACTGCTTCTGAGTAGTTATGACGATTGTATGGGAAAGGACCATTGTTATGATACATAATAGATAGGGGGATTGGGGTAAGAAGTCCGTTAATGAATAATTAATCCTCATGAAGCATATGGTTAGCGCTAAATACACGCGACACACGTTAGAAACATGGCGATTGTTCAGGAATAGGGGGCCCCTCTATAAGGGCCAGCTCCTGTAGATACAATAGACGCCAGACGTTAGTGGAAAAAGTAACCCCGGGAGGAGCCCCGCGGTAGGTGCTAGCTTCTAGCTCGTTGTGCCTGCTTTCTCCGATGATCCCTACGTACTGTACGTCTAGGAATATTTTCTGTAGTGCAGCAAAAGTCTTACCCGAAAACAAAAGTATGATAATGTTTTGTTTTAAATATTCTGCCTTATATGTATCTTTCGCCTCGACACTCCTATAAGAGCTGACTGGCACTTACTCGCTGTCTCTCCGTATGCTGGCTCCACTACTTCACGTGCTGGATGAGTACGCTCTCTCGTGGGGTGAGCGGTTGTAGTCAGGCTCTCCGTCGAAATCCTGTAAATAAGGTTAGTTGAGTATTGGGTTTATGCTCATCTCACTATAACAGATGCTCTCATTACGTTTTGAAAAAAAGCTGTAATATGTTTTGTTATCTATACACAGAATTTATAAATGAAAAAAAAAAACAATACGGACAACGTATTTTGCTGCACATCTAACGATTATCTCTTCTTACTCTCGGTACTTCTAAATTGCTTTCTTGTCCTCACCATAAATATTAGTCATAATAATTTAACCGTGTATCTCTTTTCTCTCTACACAAATGTGCATACGTTTTTGCTTACTTGCATTATGTAAAATATTTAAAATAACTGTCCTGTTATATAAAATTTCGATCCCGAGATCTTCTCTAAATCTCAGCATTCTAAGTAACATTTAATAAAGTACTATAAATTTAGCTCTACATATAGTACAAAATATGAGTAAAAAAGAAAAATTTATTATCTGGATCGTTCATGAATAACTAATTCCAACCTAAGGTCCTATAAAGAACCCTATATTATGATAGTATTTATTAATGTGTTAATGTGTTTTAATAGTGGGAAAATTATGGTATTTATATTTTTTAATGTGTTGTATATTTTTTTTGGATATATTGAAATAAAACAATTTGTTATTTATAATATTATTTTGCCTAAAATTTATTCTAGTGTATAGGTATATTATATATACTAGGGTTATAGTATGATGTATACTAAATTGAATAATAGATTTTATATATATATATGTTATATATATTATAATGGTTATATATAATTTTCACGAGAATCTACCATCTTCAGGTAACGTGCTCGAAGTTTATTAATATATTAATTTATATACGTATTTAAAAACCACATTATTTTATAAGCAAATCGAAAAGCGAATAAAATAAAAAACCTTCACACTTTAATAAGGAGGAGATAATCTAAATACAACTCTCTCACATCTCTAGATACGCTCACTCACACGTGAGCTCGGTTATACTACCACTTCAATTGAGATAGAGGTGATCTCAGCTGAATAAGAGTTAAAAAGGAAAAAAAGATTGTCTGTGCAGCGTCTGTGTTGATCGTAGGTGGCAACCTAATATAGTTTGTCGATATATATTTATATTAATATATCCATTTGTTTATATTCTTTTATTTAATAGTTATAAGAATATATATATAGTATTTTAGATATGATTATCTATATATAGTTTTATATATGTATATATATTAGTTTATGTGTAATAAATATATTTTTTATAGTATTGATTATATTAATAGTATATATATTAACCTATAGTATAATTATTGCAATTATATAAATCTTAATTAATAAAATTAATCATTTTGATTTTGTCCATTAAGTAACAACTAATGGTTTTAAAGTGAGATTAAAACTATATATTATATATTAGTAGATATTATATATGTATATACATAATGTTTATGAAGTATACTATATATATGTTAGTTTGGAAAAATAATACTAGCTAGATAGTAGTGATATTAATAGGTTATAACTATATATAGTCTTATATATATATACTATCTGTAATATAGTCATCCTAATACTAAATTGCAGATTACACTATCATATTATTTTATATATAAATAACATATAGTATTTGATTATATTTTATATATAAATGTGATTATGATATTTTTATATAATGACCTACTTATACTTATATATTATTATGTATTAGGTATATGTGTAGAATAATAAATAGGATAATTTTAGAATATATAATTATTATATATGATACAGTATATATTATCAGTTATATTAATTAATCTATGATGTTTATGCTTACATTTTTTTAGTTAAGTTACTTATTTTATTTATAAACCAGTATTTGAATTTTATATATTTGGGGGTGTGGCGCGCTGACTTATATGTAACTTCATTTGTTTACAAAGTGATTAAACCAAATGATATATCATTTTTTATCAGATATTCTGATAATATTGGTTGGAAGTTTCCTTTAAAACTACGCAAATTTGTTTTTCTTCTTCATTTTCTTATGGTTCTATGTTAACGTTATAAGGTTTATATGTCGTAGTATGATATACTAACTATTTTTCATTATGATAGTATAAGCTCTGATATATATTATATATATATTATATATATATATATATATTATATATACTTCAGTGATATAGGTTTATTATTAGCTTATATAGTGATGTTGACTGCTTACACTCATATTTCGTATTAGATGTGGTATAAATATAAAATATGTACCCAACATAACCGAATGCCTCATTTAATAATCTAGAGTTGTTATTATCGATATAAAATGAGTTTTATAAAATGTAATACTAAAAAATTGGCGGTGGTGGGTGGTTGAATTGGTTAATAAACATTGAAGAGACTAGGTTAAACCAGAAGAACAGATTTAAGTATATGTATATTAATAGTTAAATAGCGTTAAATGTTATA
>JABUQX010041806.1:0-20000 GCA_015478945.1 Trachelipus rathkii
AGGGAGGAGCTGTGATATCAATTTGAGATTTAAGAATAATGAGAATGCCACGGCATTGTAAAAATTCGGCGGACAGTTTCCGTACGTGTGTTGGTCTGGTTACTTTTTTCTGACAAAAACGTCGGAATTACTCCAATTCATAAAGGCTGCATATCGGCGCATATTGTCGTATCCCCAGTTAGGAGACCTAGGACAAGCACTGGCTCCGCACATGTCCGTGCAATACATGTGCTGTGCGCATACGCGCATGGCATGAACAAATACAATACATTCTATGCTTTTTGCCATTCCAATGATTTGGAGGGAGCCCTCAACATCATGTAAACGATTGGCTATTTCTTGCTGATACCGTCCCGTTCAGGTCAGTAGTCATGCCAAAGAAAGAAAAGGCCGACTGGTAAGTCACCCTAAAATCCCGTCAGCCATCCATTCCAAGACCCCATGCAGACCGGTTTTGCCCATACCATATTCCTCCAGTACACTTACAATCTGAGTCAGAGCGTAGCTGAGGATTGTGCGAAGTGAAGACCACCTTTGTCCGTTGCTCATTCAAATGACTGGATTTTGTGTTGACACTGCAAGGATCTTTCAGCGCAAAATTGTTTTGTCAAGGCTGGATTCAATGATTTAAATTCTGAGAACTAGACCTACCTAGAGTCAAATCAGAGCTTTTTAGCATCAAGGCTTCAAGAAAGGAATTCCCTACTCACCGGTAATGTTAATGTTCCACATACAGGATTCGCCGAACACGATCTGAATCAATAGCTTCGAATGGAAAATTGCTCTTTGTTGCCTGTTGTGATGTAGCTGGTTGATTGAATTGCTGTGGAATAAGCATACAAGCTAGTTCAGTGGAGATTATTCATATATTCTTCTAAGATAAGTTTAAAAGCTGTATTGCTACATAATGGCAATTCTGCTTCCTTCATTCCTATGGACATTTGTGCATATGAAAGAAACGTATGCAAATATGAAAACACTTCTTATTGCAATTAAATACACCGAGCCATTCGCTGGCACCTCTGTGGAACTGAACCGGTTCAGTGCATACTGTGGCATTGCAATTGGGATACACCAAGTACTGCTGTGTTTCCTCTGTAACTGGGATAGTCGATACGGTCTTCTCATTACAACTGTCGAGGTCTGGCTAGCTAGGGAAAATCTCTTTGCCAGTGAGAATAAAATATTCAGGCATCCCCTCTGGTAGACAGACAACAAAATTCTTTTGCCACCCTTTATCACATTCAACTAGGCCTCATGAAAAACTTGTGAAGGGATATGATCCGGTGGAGAAGGTTTTCAGTATCCTTCAGAAAAACAAGTTTCCAAAACTCAGTGGATGCTAAAGTTAAAAGAAGGCATCTTCATTGGACGCTGCAAATTCGTAATTAAACTTCTTAAGGATGTTAACATTGAGCTAGTTCTTGCTGGCCATGAGAAAGCAGCATGAAAAGCATTTAAATATGTTTCACCTGGTTTCCTAGGAAATCGTAGGGTTGATGTAACTATGTTGATATGTGGGATGACCCTTCCAGGAAACGTATCGTCAATTTAGGTGCAACATGTCATTGCAAGATCTCATTTCCCTACATTCTCGGCCGTTGGACTTCTTACCCTGACAATTGGTGGCGCCGTGAGCGACGACATGGTGAAGCGATTGTCATCAAGATATATCTGAATGGAAAAGAAGGTATGACGTGAATGGAGAAATGCCTCCATGCGCGGAACTATTGCGAGCAGTTGACAAGAGACGCCCCAGAACCCTGTTCACAAGCGAGTACAAAGAGGATGTCATTGCAAAGATTAACATTAAATATGAAGGTTAATGGATTACAATGGAAAGATTAATTAACATTCATACTTGAGGATCAATATATAATAATTAATGTCTACTGCAATGATTTACATTTGGTAGTCGTGTACTTATTTTATGATATTAAAGGCTCAATTTGATATCTTTTCGATAGTTAACATGTAAGTTCTATGTTATTATTTAATATGCATATTAGAGAGTTATCTGGTGTGAAGAAAGGGATAAATGAGAGAATAAATGAAAGTACGTTGAAATGGTTTGGTCATGCAGAAAGGAAGGATAATAGTCGGTTGGTTAAGCGGATGTATAGTGGTGAGTGTGTTGGGAAACGACATGCTGGAGACCGAAGAAAAGTGGATTGAATCAGTAAAGGAATGTCTGGAGAGAGAAATGTGAGTTTTGGCAGACGGCTCAGGAAGAAGGTGCATAATAGGAGTGAATGGCAGTTTTGTGAGGGGGTATGGTTTATGGGCCCAACTGGGAAAAGGGATGAACCCTACGTTGACGAGAATGATATGGGAGGGTGCTCCGGTACCGTGAATGTTTACTGTGGTTTTCTGACTGCGATGAGTTCTCGCTAATAGTTCTTTTTTTCGACTTGTGTCATATTCTTCTACTACTTTTCGGTTTCCGGTGCATGTCACGCATCTCGCCAGACTATACAGCAGCCCTGAAAATTGATGTTGATCGGATGTAGTAGGTAAAAAAAATATCAATTTTTTCACTTTTCTATAAGTAAAATGTTTGAAAAAGGTGAAATATTGAATAATTTTTTTATACTTGCTCCCGTATCAACATCAATATTCAGGGCCTTATATAGTCCGGGGCGAGATGGCATCTTCTTTACTTGAGATCAATTTTGTTGGCATACTCAAAATTAAAAAAATTTAAAAATTTCCAAAAAAATTATTTGAATAATTTGTTCCAAGAACAAATCAAAACTAATGCATATACACAAGAAATTATCTAAGTAAAAATGTGCATCCTCTTCACTACAGATGTCTGAAAATTGTCGATCCACTTCGCTCAACAGAGAAAAAAAATTTTTTTTTTTTTTTTCACAATTTTCCTTTTTAAATTAAAAAAAAAGTGGGTTCGAAATTGACAACGCTGAGCACAAAACCAAAAAAATCGAAAAAAGCAATTGTGACTATTGTAGGTAATCGGACCCATCTAGGCAATATTTCAAATTTGAAGTCATTTCAAAAAAAAAAAATCTGGAAGTTGATACGCAAAATGTCAAAAACTGGGTTTTGAAAATTTGATAATTCTGAAAGAATGACTACAGACACATAAAACAACGTCTTAGAGGGCAAAAAAAAAGCTACAGTTTGGCTTTTATAGGGTCAAAATCGGCTGAAAATTCCGAATTATATGTCCATTTTTAAGGGGGGGGGAAATTGGGCGTTAGCAACGAGCATAATCATTGGATCGTATTTTACCCACAAACATTATTTTCTACGTTACCTTAAATTCTTTCTCGTATTAGCACTAAAATCCCGTTTTCTTTCTCAATGGAGATGAATGTTTTGCTACTTTTCCTTATTAAATTTTAATATTTCAAATTTCGTATCTTTTCAACGCAGCATCTTTTAAAAATTGCTAGGTATGGTTAAATTTTATCATAGCCGAACACACCTGAGAAAATGCGGTGTTGCCAGTGTTGCAATTTATTTGTTTGTTGTGCGTAAAATCGACTGAGGCTACTTGTTTTTGAGCTATAATTTGAAAGAAGGTTTGTGGAACTTTGAATATTTAATTAAGTTATATGATCTTTTTTTGTCCAATATGGATGTATTTGGAATATAGGTTTGTATATATTGCAGAAAAATTACTTTATATACTATTATTATATTATATATATATAATATAATTAAATATTATATACTATATATATATAATATATTATACTTATATATATATAAGTGTTAATATATATATATATATATATATAATGGCACTTATCCTTTAAAAGGAAGTTACATAAAGTGACATAATATCGACAATCCAGCAGAACTCTGCTCGTTGCAGCCGCAGCGAAGCACGTTGTTAGCTAAAACTGGCAATATGAAAGATCGCGAAAGCGTTTGCCACAAGCTTGCGTTTTTTTAATCATGTAATTTTTAAATGTTAATTTTTTAAAAAACATTTTTTTATATATTTTTAAGGGGCTCAAGCCGACGGAGGGATAGAGGGGGGAACGAAGTCCCCCCGTCGTCCCCGCCGCTGAGGCCGAGGAGACGCCTGAAACTCTTTCATCTTTGCTATTTAAATCTTGGGTAAATTCCTTTAGTTATTAGTTAAAAAAAAAACAAAATAAAAATACTGTTATTGGCAACCTTGTCGTCACGTATTGCCTTGAAATAATTCGAAAAAAAAATGATACACTATTGTTCGGTTCGAACTGATAATTAGTCGGTTAACTACCTTTTTAAAGGACAAGTTTCCCTATATATATTACTATATATTATTATACTATTATATTATATATATATAACTATATTATATATATATATATTACTATTATATATATACTATATATTATAATAAATATATAAGGTATATATATAGTTAAGGTTTAGGTCTAAGTACGTTTTAGGTTAATTTAGTTACGTTCGCTTGCTGAGATTTATTTAGGACTTTATCTTAAATATTTTTATAGTTTGAATATTCGTTTTATCTGGAAATAGTATGGTTTTCTTTTTTCAATATAGAATTTTTTAATAGTTTGCCTTGAAAAATTGATATTTGTTTTTCTATGCCGCAGATAGTTATCCCAAATTTCATATATTATATATTATACGTATAATATAATATAATTATATAATATATATATATATATAATATCTATATATATATATATATATATATTATATATATATATATATATATATATATATATAATTTATATATATATATATATATATATATATATATCTATATATATATATATATAATAGTATATATAATATATATATATATATATATATATATATATATATATATATATATAATATAGTATAGTATAATATCATATTAATATATATATATATTATATTTATATATATATATATATATTATAATATATATATAATATGATTATATATATATTATATATTATAATATCTATATATATATATATATACATATATATATATATATTATATATATTATATATAATATATATATAAATATATATATATATATAAAAATATATATATATATATATATATCATATATATTATATATATAGTTATATATACAGTTGGGTTCAAGTACATTTTTCAAGTACAAGATCTAATACAAGTATCTCTAAGAGATTGGTTCAAGTACTAGTAGCAAGTACAAGTACTCTAGAATTTGTTCAAGTACAAGTAACAAAGTACAAGTACTGGTATCGAAATGTACAAGTACAGTAGCAAGTAATCTTTATGAAGACCTGCATATATATATTAGTATATATATAATATATATATATTATATAATATATATATATATATATATATATATATATATATAATATATATATTATATATGTATATATATATATATATAATATATATATATATATATAATATATATATATAGTATATATATATATATATTATATATTATATATAAATATATATATATATATATAATATATATATATATATAGTATATTATATATATTATTGAAAGTAATATATATATATATTATATATATATATATAAATCATTACATCCATTCATTCAATCATCATCATCATCATCATCCATCATCATCATCAATCATCATCATCATCACCATACTTATCTTCCTCAAAGACTGTGGCAAGTGCGTAACATATAGCCGTAAACATTAAAAATAGTAGAAGAATATGAAGTAGAAAAGAAGCCAGCCTTACCGCCCCTTTATACCAATTAGTGAGAACTCGTCACAGTCTGAAAAATCCACCCTAAGAGCTTCACGGGACCGCGATTTGACCCCCAACTATGACCTCTCGTCAATGTGGGGTTCATCTCCTTGCCCACGGTGTGGCTACAACCATACCGTCCTCACAAAACCATCCATTCCACTCCCTGTTATGCACCTTGCTCCTCGGCCTCTGCAAACTCACATTTCTCTCTTCCAGCATTCCTTTTCTGACTCATCCATTTTTGCTTCTGTCTCCCATCCGGTCGATTCCCAACCAGTACTACCTTATACATTGCCGTTTAAACGACCGTGCCTGTCATCCTCTCCTTTCCACTATGACCAAAACATCTCAACGAACTTTCATTTTATTCTCTCATTTACCCCATCCTCCACACCAAACAACTCTCTCATACGTTCAATTCCGTTATTTTATCTATTTCTTTTCACACCTAACGCGCCACTAAGATTGTCCATTCTGAACACATTGTAATTTACATCTATACCTCTTATTCAGACCATAGTCCCACTACTTAATACAATTAAGACGGGTAACAACATACCCTCCATGTAAGACCCTAGCGCACTCCACACTTAGTCCCTTTAGCATTCCACCACAACGATTTTAACTGCAACCATCTCACCTCAGTTGTCCATTTCACTAATTTTCCTACTACAGATCTGCACATCGCCCCTTTTCATGCTCAGACATATGAATCCTAAATTATTAAAATTAGACACTTTTTCCCAGTCTGCTCACCATCTCAACATAACTTCACCTGGAGATCTGTCCTCACTCACAACCATATACTTTATGCTTATCTACGTTTACTTTCAAACCCCCTAATCTTTTACACCACCAACCAAATCTCTCTACTATCCTTTCAAACTCTCCTTCAGATTTCGCCACACAAAACCAAATCATCCTAATAAAATAGGTATTGAATCCTCCACTCTCATCCATTCTCCCATCATTCTAACTCTATCGCCTAGTCCATCCCTACCTCTAATTCTTCCATAACCTCATCCATATACAGATTGGATTGCCCAGAGACATACTCACACTCCCTGTCTCACTCCGCTAAATTAATATAAAATAATCACTTTCGACTCTATTTATTTTTCCACTACGCTTACTATCGTCATACAACCTTTTGATTCTATTCAGAACTTACCACACCACATATCAATAACACCTGCCATAGATTCCCTATTAATCCTATTTATTAGGCCTTTGCAGATCCATGAAATCCTATAAATAGCAATTTATCTTCCTCCCCCTCATTATCCCAATTAATTTTTTTCAATGTACAATTTGATCCACACATCCTCTAGCACTTCTTAAACGAACCTTATTCTTCCCCAAATTAGTTCTTCACTTAACTCGACCACTCTTTCGACCAAAATATCAACATATACTCCTACAACACTTTCAATTAAGACTAATACCTATAATACTACAGTTACCCTTTTTCCCTTCCCTTATATAAAGGTACTAATATTGTACCTCACTCTCAATCCCTCGGAACTAATAACCCTTCCATAAACGTTTTTGAATACAACTCCAAATCAATTGTAATCGACCAATCTCGCCTATAATTATATATATATATATATATATATATATATATATATAGATAGTTATATAATATTATATATAAATTAATATATATAATATATATATATATATATCTATATTTATAATATATTATATATATATAATAAATATATATAATATAATATATATATATAAATATATTATATAATATATATATAATATATATATATATATATATATATAATATATATAATATATATATATATATATATATATAATATATAATATATATAATATATATATATATGGTTTTGTGAAGTGAATCTGAGAGAGTTGAAAGGATTGGAAGAAAGATTTGGAGGGTGTGTAAAAGGATGGTTTGAAAGTAAACGTAGATAAGAGTAAGGTTATGGTTAATGAGTGAGGACACCTCGGTGTGAAGTTATGTTCTAGATGGTGAGCAGCTGGAACAATGACTGAGTTTAAATATTTAGGATATATATAATATTATATAATATATATAATATATATATAATATAATATATATATATATTATATATAATATAATTATAATATATATATATATATAATTATTATATATATGTATTATGTTGGACGAAAAGGGACGGATGATGCCGAGTGTAGTAAGTAAGTTGTGAATTGCACGGAAGGAGGCTGGTGTGCAATTAAACCGTTGGTGGATGTAAAGAGATCTAAGTCTTGAGTGCGCTAGTGTCTTGCGTGATGGTAAGTTGGTTACCTGTGTATGTAATAGTGTAAGACTATTATGGTGCTGGAATAAGAGGTATAGATCTAAAGTACATATGTGTTCAGCATGACAAATCCTTAGGGGTGTGTTAGGTAGAGAAGAATTGATAAAATTGAGGAATGCGTATTAACATGAGTTGTATGGTGTGAAAAAAAAGGGATAAATGAGAGAATATAATGAATTATGTTAGATGGTTTGGTCATGTGAAAGGATGGATGATTAGTCGGTTGGTTAAGCCGATGTATAGTGGTGGATGTGTTGGAAATCAACTGGCTGGGAACAAAGAAAAAGTGGATGAGTCAGTAAAGGAGTGTGGAGGAGTGATATGTGAGTTTGGCAGGGGCGAAAAGACACAAAGGTGCATCATTAGGAGTAAATGGCAAGGGTTTTTGTGAGGTGTATGGTTGTGGCCCACCCTGGGCCAAGGGTGAACCCCACATTGGCTGAGATGCTATAGTGAGGGTCCGTCGAGGTCCAGTGAAGCTCTAGGGTGGATTTCTGACTGCGGCGAGTCCACTAATAGTTATAAAAGGGAGGTAAGGCTGAGCTTTCTTTTCGACTTATGCTCATATTTCTTCTACACTTTTCTGTTTCTTGGTACATGTTACGCCCTTACCCCTCAGTTCTTGGGAAAAAAGGTGGTTGATGATATATATATATATAATATATATAAATATATATATATATATATATATAATATATAGTATTATTCTATATATATATATATATATATAATAATATATATATATAATATAATATAATGACATACTTTACATTCATAAATGAAAAGATTTAGAATACATTTATAATAAAATAATAATATCAATTCGTAGGGGAAAATGATAAAAATAAAATAAAAAATGTTGGCAAGTTAAAAATGCCAAAAGTACTTTGCAAGTACCAAGCACAAGTACAAAGT
This sequence comes from Trachelipus rathkii, assembly GCA_015478945.1. Classification (NCBI taxonomy): domain Eukaryota; kingdom Metazoa; phylum Arthropoda; class Malacostraca; order Isopoda; family Trachelipodidae; genus Trachelipus; species Trachelipus rathkii. Next base: position 8,955 of record JABUQX010041806.1, read on the forward strand.
ACAAAAGGCTCAAGTAACAAGTACAAGTACAAGTACAGTGATTTTAGAAACTGCAAGTACACAAGTACAAGTACAGTAGTACTCAAAAAAATGTACTTAAATACATGGGTTCGAGTACAAGTACTTGTACTTGAACCCAACCCTGATATATACATAATAATACCAGTATAATCATTATATATAATATAATTATCTTAATTATTATATATATATATATATATCTATAATATATATTATATAGTATATATATATAATATAATATATATATAATATATACATATATATATATATAATATATATATAATATATATTATATAAATATATATAATATATATATATATTATTATATTATAGTATAATTATATATATATAATATTTATATATTAAAAAATATAAATATTAATATATATATAGGGGTGGGTTAAATGTAGTGGGCCGTGCTGAATTGAACCAACCACCTAAACGTCAACATGTTTTTAACTGCATTTCATTTAAGCATTTTTCAATTTCGAGACTACTGCAATTTGAACCATGGAAGATACACATGGGAGCAACGGTTAAAGTTATTTCAGTGCCTTATTATTGAAAATGGGCGTTCAAATCAAAATGCATATCGTGCACTTCGTGATTTTTTTTGGTCAATTTAATCGTCCAAATGTGCGTACAATCGGAAAAATCGTGAAAAAATTTGAGCAAACCGGGTCTGTAGGAGATTTGAAAAGACCAGTGCATGCTCGTACAGCTCGTACTGCAGAAAATATTGCTGCTGTTCGGGATAGTGTGGCTGAGGAGAGCCATCCACTTCAACTCGTCGTCGTGCCCAACAATTGCACCTCTCACGCTCGTCGTTGATGAACATTATTCATAAAGACTTGCATTTAAACGCTTACAAGGTGCAATTGACTCAAGAACTAAAGCCTCTTTGACCATTACTAAAACATCGTCAATGGTCGAGAATGGTACCTAAGATGGCAACAGTGGAGAATCAATTTTTCGAGATAAATATTCTTCAAGTGATGAGGCGACATTTTCACCTCCACTGGATTCGTCAATAGGCCAGAATTGCGGCATTTGGGCGAATGATAATCCAAGAGTGATTTGTCGGAAAAACAATGCACCGCACAAGAGTGACTGTTTGTGCTGTTTATGAGCTGGCCGGCATCATCAGGGCCGTATTTTATGCTTGCCATATAACTGAGGTCCGGTCCAGCTGCAAGTCTACTCCGTGATTATGTGTGTTCCGGAGCTCGCTGAGATTGATAACGAACTTTTTATGGCACGAATTGGAAGGTATGGATGTGGACGATATGTGGTTTCAACAGGACGGCGTGTGGTTTCAACAAGACGGTGCCACTTGCCACACAGCTAACGAAACAATGGCTCTTTTGCGTCTAAGTACAAATTCCCATTGCGTGACGTGTTTGATCTTCATCGTGGCTGGGCATGTCCAACCAATGAACGCCAAAAAAGTCATGGTGATTTGACAGCCCGAGTTGGACGCGTTTCTTTTGGTGATACACATTAAAAGCTAAAGAGTGTTGTGGACGGTCAAGAATAGGAGGCCAGCACCCGAATTCTTCGTAAGAGCTAAGAAGGATCAGATAAATTCGAGCACACAATTGATAGAGCATATAGAACCTCATTTATGTCTCAGCGTCATCGAAACAATCTCTCGACCAATCGGATGGAACAGTGTGCTGCCAAGGTCGCCGCGCGAGCAATTTGTGCGAGTGATTTTGTCCATACCTAAAATTATGAACCAACCTATTATTATCTACCTAATAAATAAAATATTGACAATTATAATATCCTCAGTAATCATGTGTTTTTATTCTCAAAAAAACTGCAACCATCGGCCCTCTGAGAAACTACTAACCCCTCTATACTAGTATCTAATATAGTACTACTATGAGCTATCATACGGGAGTCTTAACATTATAGAGTAGTACCCTCACCATCCGAGAGCGCTGCCTTAGACCGCTCATACCTATACTAATTAATACTGACCTATATCATACAGTTCAATATACTATATATATATGTAAGGGTACTATTGGTTTTTACGTTATTAAGCTTAGGTTAAGTAAATTGTAAGTTAGGTATAATGTTAGGCTCCACGTTAGTCTTTTGCTTTTAAATTTTACTAAGGACCTCTTTCTTCCTTCTCTAAAGTAATTGTTATAGTTTGAGGAGCTCTTTCTATGCTGAAATTACAGTTTCTTATTATCAAATATGGAATTTTAATATGTTTTGCCTTAACATTGAATATTTGGTTTTCTAATGTCCATCTAGATAGTAGCCCATAATTTCAACGTTTTGTAGCAGGCAATTCTTGGCAACAACGAAATTTTCCGAATGTGTCGGGACTATGTCGAAGTTTTACGCATTTGATCATGATAACTACAATATATTTTGGTCGTGTAAAAAATTTAAGATTAAAATAAGTTTATCTGCTCGCATGACATCCTAAGGTCATGATATATACTATCTTAGTGAGATGAGATGGTATAGATCTAGGATGAGTAGGTAGTGGATATAGTTATACTATATATATTATTAGGTGATATAGCATAGTATACTATATACTACTACCTATATTTATTCGTATCATAATAGTTATCGTAGCTAGTAGTCATGTATATTTATTCTAATGTCCACGAGTTGCATTTATTATATATTACACGTATTTTACGCCACTTAGTGGTATACCTATTATTAGTGACTACTACTTATTGAGCCTACTGCCATTGTGTTGTGTCCGTGGGTGTGTGGGTGCTGTCGTCCGGGTGCTGGTGTCGCCATGTTGTGTTTGGTGTTTGTTTATGTGGTCGTTGTTGTAACTGGTGTATCCTCTCAGCTACATATGTCCGCCTTATGGTAACTGCCACAAATTCAACCACATAATGCCGCATCCCTCCAATAATTGCGATTCTTCATTGTCTACTCCCACAATGAGGTATCAATTTCACATATCTCGTGAATGTAGAGTTGCAAGGCGAGACTCTGTAAATTTCAGGGAGTGCGTCGCGCCCGCACTTATGATAATACAAATAATTCGAGTATGAGCATCTATTAACCGTTTTTTAAGTGAATATGGACGTTCACAATTTTATTACCGGCCAGAACACTCCTTCGTGAGAGGAAGCCCATTTAATTCCCTTCCTCTCTTCCTCCCCTGTAAAGTAATTATATATATATTATATATTATATCTATATAACATCTTCCAAAATGCTTATCTATTATATTTATCTATCTTATAATATATATATCTATACTATATATATAATATATTATACATATATATATATAATATTGCAATGTATGAATATATCTATGTACATAATCTTTTTATAATGTTATAACTCTTTTATATTTAAGTATAATCTATTTTTTACGTAATGTTCAGTACATAAGGTCTCCTGCAGTCCGTAAGGCAGTAGAGTGCTCTATGTCTGCTATGACCTCTACACGTTACTATGAGCTTCCTCCTTATTGTTTAATTTTAAAACTGCTTTCCATTTAATCTGATTTTATTCACATTCGTGTCTAATAAATTGAATTCTATAGAAATTCTTCCAAAGAACTAGAGAGCGAACTTAATTACGCTACCTATCTTTTAAAGTGAGCGTTCAATTTGCACATTATACCATTTTTCTTCGATCTTCAACATGCAAATAGAAATTTCTTTTTTAGAAGAAATAGACTATATTTAGAGGTTATTTTATTAGTTACTTTATATAGTATATAACTAGAGCATATTCATGGACAACAGAAATACAGTAATCCAATGTACCGCCTTGTGACTTTAGTTGTGATGTGATTGCAAAGCTATAGCCATTGTATATCCAGCAAATTTAAGAGACATCTTGCTACGAAGCAGCCCCAGGTGTATCCCAGAAACCTGGCTCAAATTTTTCAAGGCTATTAGAAATCAAAGATAAAAGTTGGTCAATTTTTATCTTATTATTTTTTCTTTGTCTTTTTTTTTTTATTTTAGGTTGGAGATCAGCTGTTTTAATGAAAATTCAGTACTGTAACATGCTGCCTAACTAATCCTTTCATTTAAAGTGTTTGCCGAATTGCTGTATCGCCCTAAGAATATGCAACCGTCATACAAGCTGGATATGTATATTCATTTCCGTCTGCAAAAGAGTTATCTGGTGTGAAATCCATACTCCTAAGAATAATTATAGTTTCCTACTCTCAAACATATCTATTTCACAGTCCGCCATAAGAAAACCTATAATGTCATTAATAATATAAATTGAACAAGTTATCAGATAAGACTTAAATAACTGTTCACGCTATTACCTGGGAACCCTTTTTGCTTTATCAAATAGCATGAAGAGAATGCTGAGATTATCTTGCCAGACCACGATAATCTAGCTCTGGATATTGTGCACATTACTATTGATCGCGTAAAACATACTCTGACGAGCCAGCTTTGTTGCATAAAGATGTTGAATAACTAGATACTTCGCCGATACTAATTTTCTACGTTTCCGGACTTCTCTCTATACTCTCTATAACCACCTGGTCTTTCTATCGAACGATCTGTTTCTTGTTAAACTCATGTACCTTGACTCGGTTGCTCACTTCCATTACATATCGCACTGGGATAAAACAACGATAAGGTTTAATTTATTTGCGCAGCCTTTACAGGAAAATGTATCATTGATAAAATAATCCTCCCTGCTTTCTTGCACAATAAAGCACTAGCAGGTGAAAAGTTGTGGCATGAGCAGTTCGATAATCAAGTTCTATAAAAATCAGAAGTTGTGAAAGAATAGATGAAATTTACATTATTAAATCGAAGAACGACTTTGAAAAAGTGAAGACTTCCTCGAAAAACATGTTGTGTACAATACTGGATGAGCTCCATATATCGTGCATTAAATTCATTCTCGTGTGAATAACAGTACTGACCGCTTCGCTACTACTCAAAGAAGAACTAAGTATCTTTAATTTTGAGAATGAGAACATGATGCCATTTATCCTAGGTTGCTGCCAATAAGATGAATGATGATGGTGTTTACAGCTGTCATATCTGTCAGATATATTTAGTAACTAAATGTATTAAATACTTCATTACAGGGACGACAAAAATCTAACAGTATTTTCTTCAAACCAATAATAGAAAGTCTATCCATAAGAATAGGTAATGCTTCTTGTGATAGTCCTGCCCAATCTGAAAGAAAGACGCTGAGTGTGTATCTCGTAAAAATTTTATCCCATTGATCCTATGTTTAAAAAGCAAAAGTTCGCAAGTGTAATAATGCGACTAAAAGCGGTAAATGACCTCATTACTATGGATCATTATCTACTAAAGTTGCATAAATATGCAGAAGCGCTCCGCACACTAATGTCATTCTTCTCTTTCCTTACCAGTAATCTTGAGATACCTTATATTCGCGCCATTAACACCATGGTCCGTACGCTCCGTGCATTGCAAACAGATCTCTTCAAACAGCTCTCTGAAGAAAGCCGATTTTCATAATGAGCCTCCGTCTGAAGCAATCCTTCTTCGACATAAGTAATTAAACGTTGACGAAATAGATCGTCGCGAAAATTTAGCTGGAGGGCGGTTCTCATGCGCAATTGGTCTCCATGGTGGTGCCACGCAACCAATATACATGATCCACATACGCACATCAGGAGTATACAACTTAACTCCTAGGTAGGACAAAATGCCACCACACCTATGAGCTTACTCTCTCTTTTGCTCATCGGTCCCCTGCCCAAACATTATACTTATTCTAGTGTATTACAATCCTCAGACATCCTGTCATGGTTCGACCACTAGTACAAAATCACTGAGCTACAAACACAAGAATAGTATTTTGCTTTGAATCTTCAGAGAAGTATCTCTGCGCCTGCTTTGTCCGATTACTCACCAAACAACCCAAGACCTAATCTGGTCATTACACAATATTCTCATGCCTCGCGAAGCAGTCAAGCCACAAATTTTCCCATCTAATCGATTTTCTTCTAAACCGCAAACTCAGCTTATCATAATTATTAACAGCTACTGTCTTTATAGAATTTTAAAATTTTAAATCTTAATTATTATTTATTATTCATCATTATTATTATTATTATTAATATATAATTATTTTAATTATTAGTATTAATTATTATTATATTATTTTATTATTATTATTTTATTATTATGCCAATTATTTATATGAGTGTGCCTATCAAAAATTCCCCAGCCTTAAATAGGGTGCCGTAAATTACAAAAGGTTGGGCAATCACTGGTCAGTTAGCCTCTAGTCTCCTAACTCTGTCTTAAAATAAATCAACATATAGTATCATATCTATATTATATATTATAAATATATATATATATATTGTATATATAATTATAATATATATATCTATATATATATATATATATATATAATTATAAAATATATATATATCATACTCTTATACTTATACTTATATGTATCTATTTGAAATGATTTCCGGGGGGTTGATATTATATATAATAATATTATTATATATTAGATATGTAAGATTATATATATATATACTATATAATATATAATTATATATTATATGTATATATATATATATACATATATTATATTATATATTAATAATAATAACTAAATATATATTAATATATATTATATATAATATATTATAATTATTTATTTATATATACTTATATATTTATATATATATTATATTTTTATTAGATTAGTATATTAGTTAATATACGTATACTATATAACATATATATTATATATATACTCTATGGTACTGATATATATTCTATATAGTATATAATATAATTATCTATAGTATATACTATATTATACTATATATATATATATATATATATCTATAGTATATATATTTCTATGAGAACTTGTAAAAAAAATTCACTTTGGAAAATTTTCGGTGGGTTCTGACCCTCCATACCCCCCCCCCCCCACCGTACGGCCCTTGTTGTCAGTGGCGGCTCGTGAACCGAAAACATGGGGAGGCACTTCAAATATATATTAATATTATATATATTAGATATATATAATATTAATTATATATATTATATATAAGTTTATATCCTACTATATATATCGTTATATTAGTTATATATTATCTATAATATAATTATAATATTATATATATATCAGTATATATATATATTATACCTATATATATTGAATATAGTAATAATACTATCATACTATATTATATTTACTATATATAGTATCTATATTATATATTTAATCTAGTTATTATACCTAGTTCTATATATTTATGTTATATTTATATATTTTATATAAGATATTATATTATAAGAGGGCGAACTCCCTTACACCGTGCTAACTTGATAGCTTCTGCACGAAGTATTTATACTATGAACATAAACCGATAATTTCTATTCAAATTTTGCTGTTTATGATAAATACTCATCTTATTTTTTTGATGAAAATAGGTCTCTGAAAGACATACATTACATTGTTACAAATGACAAGATTTGTAAAGTTTACAGACGAGAGAAAGCTTGTGAGAGGCATCAATCGCTCAATCTGGAACAAGCCCTACCTTCTTTTAATCTAATTGTGATAATGTAACTGCTCCGTAACCTTTCTCGGCAAAGGACTGCAGTAAGCAAAGTGGTGTCTAAGACGGTTACATAATCGACAGACATTCATGAATCTAATTCTATGTCACCAGTTGTTTGTGTTTTTCGCCTGTCTAAGAATCTGCAGTAAACACACTTCGTTTGAATATAAGAAAAATAATCTATAACTAAACATTTATTTGTTTCTAATGCACGATTTCGATAAAAATTAGATTCAATATATTAAATTTCTTAATATCTGGGAGGATTTGAATAAGGGAAACTAAAGGCTGTTGTTACGATGTTTGCTAGCTTTGTCGCGACGAAATGTAGGAAATGCTAGAAAGTTCGGTTCGTTTATGTCAATTTTTCTCACGAGAATTTGAAAGTAAAAATGCTAAACAAACGGTTAGTTAAATTCCTCGCCTAATATTCTGTGTAAATGGTAGATGCTGTGCTTTATCCTCTGTGCGTGTCACGAATTATTAGTAAAACATGTTATGAAGAGCGCACCAAATATAAAAAATAGATCAGATTAGCGCGGATAATAGTATACGGTTTATTGTGCAGTGAATGTTCATTCAGAAAATAGCTTAGAATCTTAAACCTCTTGGAAGTCGCGAATCTTACAGACGCCCTGAAGCAATACTTTCAATTAAGTTTTATAGAGTAAAGCATGTGTAGTTATCTTTTGTATATTGTTTAATTCAAAAACCCTCTGCTCTGCCACATTTAAGAACAGACTGATCACAGTGTAATTTATTGTAAAACTGATATCGGTCGATTATGCCTCAGAATTTCGCGCTAGAAGCACTGAAGTTATTTAATCATTATCTTTACTCAGCGGCGTGTAAAAGGCGAGCGAAGAATCCGAGAGAGATACGAAAGTATCTGTCCTCTTCAGATTGACCAACATCTAACAAACATATTATATGCTCTATAAATGAGACAAGCTGCAGGATATTGCGATAACAACGAATATTTGTCGCAGTTAGGGTGACTTAACTGATTATGTCTTCTGTTAGAGTATAAGTATTTAAATAGACAAAATTAAATTAAAGTAAAGTATGATAAATAATGCGAACCTTGAGAAGACGTGCTGGGAAAAGTAATTCACGATCCTCTTTTTATCTTTTTTAGCAGACTTTGGATAATGATATTTGATTTATGCTACCGCTTGTCTGCATCCGTGGAAGCTCTTTTTAAAGAACGAATCTCATTGAGCGCGTCCAGAAGCGCGAGGTTTGTCTGCATGTTGTCGTAGCGAAATTCTGTAATGGATTTCTATGTAATTATAGGAATAGTGCGTATGCTCGATAATTAATTAGTAATAAAGTGTGTAGTAAAAAAGTGATATTATCTTCAGACTGTTAGATAGGGGTAAAATAATGAAGAGTTATAATGTCGGTTTCTGAGTTATGTAAGAGAGAATACCCTTCCTAAGTTGGCGTAAAATTGAAAGGTTATGTTTTGTCCTTCCTTACTCTATTGTGAAAACTTGAGTTGGAACAATATAATGAGTGCCTCATAGAATATAAAGATTTATTATAATTATAGGAATTAAGAGTCCAACAATTATGCAATCTGAAAAGAGGTGAGATTCGTAAGCGATAAAATAAAAAAGTAGCAATATTAGTGATTGTAATAAACATACTCTCTCTCTTCGAATTGCGTCTCTCTCTCTCTCTCTCTCTCTCTCTCTCTCTCTCTCTCTCTCTTCTCTCTCTCTCTTCTCTCTCTCTCTCTCTCTCTCTCTCTCTCTCTATATATATAATATATATATATAATATATATATATATATATAATATATATATATATATATAATATATATATATATATATATAATATATTATATTAAATAAGTTTTTTTATTTAATTTTTTAGAAAAATTGGATTTTAAAAAAATTGGAGGAGGCTTTGTGGAAAAATCCTCAAAATAGACAAAATAAGAATAAGTTTCTTTTACGTTTCCATGACAACCAGTGTTTTGAAAGCATTATTATTATGCTTTCTTGGAGGCACAAATCAAAATTCCTCCAGTCATTGATCCTTATGAAAAATGTTCGGAAGAAAATAAATGATCTTAATGTAAAATTCAGCGTTCTTGTATAACATTTTAAACATTAGTTTTAATAGTAATTAGAAGTAAATTGAATATTATTACATTAGTTGCTTTTTATTTTTTTAGAGGAGCCCGGCCTCCTGTGCTTCCCCGTAAAGCCGCGCCTGCCTTGTACCATATATATATATTATAGTATATTTATATAATATTATATATATATATATATATATATATCATATAATTATTAATATATATTATATAATATATATATATATATATATATATATATACTGTGGATATATATATATATACTAACCAGCCTGAATACATATTCTCTTTTATAAATTGTCATATTCGTTTCAAATTTCATAGTAACAAAATTTAAAAAAGGAAAGTTGAGCATGAGTAAAACAAAGTTTCTGATTTTTTTTGAAATATTTAAATAACTTTTTTTTTCTTTTGGTTAAATTTTAGCATCTTGGAATGACTCTCTTGCAATCACTCTCATGCATCAATGTTCTCATAGACTTTTATTTGAGTATTGTGACTTTTGTCAGGTAGGAAATAGGAAATGCGGTTTGGGATTGTTATACTGGCAAAAGTTTTTTTTTTTAAACAAGTCCCATCCCAAACTATTTTTCTACTTTTCTAATAGCTTCTTCACCTATCTACTCCTATTCAGACGATTCCAACTTTCATCACTCATTTCATATTGAAGGATGTCCCACCCAACAGCATGTAGATACGCTAGGGTGCAAGCCTTGGAGAAAATAACCTCTAACATTTCTCGAATTTGTAATTGTGACATTAAGAACATGGTTGTTGTCAAAATCTCATAAATTCAACTCATTATTTTTTTTACTTGACATAATCTTCCACACAACTACATCTTTTCGAAAACATGCAATTCAAACCTTTGTCTGCCCTTAATATTGTAATTGGATTTTTTCTCTTGTGATATTTATTGGAAGGATCACATTACTTCTCTTTCTATACAAGCTTCTAGGAGGTTGGGTGTTCTGAGGGGCCTTCAGAATCTTTTCAATCCATACCAATTTCTTACTTTTTGCTGGGGTTCTTAGCCACTGCAAGGAGAATGCCTTGCCCTCGCACATCTGATCTGGCTCCACTCACACAGCTCTCCATATAAAGGTAGAATCTAGGTCTTTCATACTATGAACTCTCCTGTTCTCACTAACTCTCTTTAGTTGTTGCGTCATTTCCTTTATGTCTTCCAAACTTTCCAGGCGCATACTTTCCTCATTGAAAAGGGATCGTGCTACACACCATGCCATACAGTATCTTCCTTTCTCTATTTAACTATCTGACAGCAGACTTAAACGCTATGCTTAATTTTACATCCGCTAAATTGGTAAAGTCCGGAACAAACCCTCTTTACCTATTTT
>JABUQX010041807.1:0-12500 GCA_015478945.1 Trachelipus rathkii
TTATTTTATTGTATAATATATGCAATGTTCTTTCCAGACCTATGTCATATGTTAGGACTATCGGGTAATTCATAAAATACAAAATGCAAGGTCAAAATGACTTTATTCACCAATTAAAATTATAATGCCTTCTCTGGTAGCAATAAAAATGCCTTCTGCTATATTTTCTAACTTTTCCAAACTCCTATCAACGAAACGAACGCCAAATTGACAGCTGCTCACCCCAGAAATGGTCTGCTGTTTCATCCGCTAAAAGTGAAAAGTATTCACTATTGTTCACTTCATCCACAATAGTAGTATGTTCACAAGTTGGACCATATGTGATGTGTATTTTTGATTACCTCCACTTGATTGTAAATGCTCAGTAAGCACAGCATCACCAGCTTCAACTCTGAATTTTAACAAATTCGAAAAATTACCCGTATCATGTAGTACTGCCTCAAACAGCTAGATCATGGGTTCCACAGAAGATCAAAGTTGAAATTATTGGCAACAACTATTTTTGTCTATTTTTTTCGAATAATTAAGAATGTTTCAACATTATTTAATTGTTCAAAAACATTAACACGTCTATTTAAAATTATTTGTTCAAAATTTCTCGCTGCTACAGCAGCATCTCTATGACACTGAGAATTAACATGTTCCTTACAAGTGAGTGGAAGTCTTTAGATTTTAAGAATGGTCTGACAAAATAACACGCATAACTTACATTTACAGAAGGGTCCTTTTAATTTTTTTGAATATACTAACCACGAATTGTATTGATTTAGCCAATCGTAAAGGAAAGCCCTTTTTGCCTCATGTGATATCTTGCTTAAATTTATTAAGCCCTTAGTGGTTTGTATGGATTTGATAATAAATCAAATTTTAGATTGTCATTAATACTATTTTGAGTAATGTATTTTCCAATCTTCAAACATCGATTTTCAACAGTTGGTTCTAGCGCCATATGCGGAGCTCATTCAATAATGATTAATACAGGTGCCGACATACTCGGTCGCTTTAGCACTGCCATTGCATTAAACTACTAAAAATATGAACCAGTACCATCATTCAATGAGTCCGTGATTTGTTCAGTTAAAGAGTAATTATATAACTAAGGTGAGGCCTCTTAATTACAAATTTATCCATTGTGATAATTTAAAATATTTTTTTTTCTTTTTAAATTTCCTAGCAATCTTCTATATATATATATATATATATATATATATATATATATATAATATATATATATATAATATATTATATATAATATATACTATATATATATATATATATATATATATATATATATATATAGAACAAAATAATAGCTTGAATCGCTATGGATAATTATAGTAAATATGCCTATAGAGAAAAGTGCACGTGGCAATTTTAAAATTGAAGAATTTTTTTTTTATTTTTTTTTTTTTTTTTTTTTTCTAAATAATTTATTATTAATAAATTACATACAGAGGCTTTCGGTCCGAATCGGACCTTCTTTTTCGATGTGCTGATAATACAGACGAAATATAATAAATAAATTAAAATCAAAATAGTATCAAGAAATTTTTTTTTTTTAGAATTTTTTAAAAAAGGTGAGAGGTTTGAGATATGTTGTTTAAAATATAGGATCTATTAAATGTATTCGTTTTTCGTAATGTTAAAAAATTAATTGGTGTTGGTAATGCAAATGACTCGAGAGTTTTCTCAGATGGTGATGTTATCAATATTAATAATGGTGTCATGTGGTCCAGCATTATAAAGGTGGTTGTGGTGGATCTGTGGAAATGGTAAGGGCAGAGATTTAGTTATCTTTCCTTGTTTCTAGATCGTATTTATGTTGGTATCTTCTACGGGTGAAGTCGATAGTTTCCTCCGAATGTATGCTTGATTATCTTTGTGAACAAGGATTTTGTAAAACGTATTTGTGAGGTGGAAAGTATTGTTGTGTGTGTGGTGGTTTTACAATTCTTGATGACAGTAACACATACTCCAAACTCACCACTAACCCATTAAAAAACTCACAAAACCACTTCAACAGCAAACTCAAACAAATCCTTTCGAACTTCCCTTTACTCCACAACGATCTTAAATCCTCCTTACCTAAACTTTCCCAATTCTATGGAATTCCAAAAACTCACAAACACAACACTTCCCTTAGACCTATTATCTCTAATATTGATTCCCCCACATACAAACTATCTAAATGGTTAGGTAATTCCCTTAAACCTCTCATTGGACATATTTCCACATCACACATCACTAATACTGTAGACTTTATATCTAAAACTAGAAACATTAACCCTAATACCCACAATTTACTCAGTTTTGATGTTGTTTCTTTGTTTACTTCAGTACCTGTCCCTTTCACCATTTCTTTACTCGAACGTTTTATTAATGAACATGATATAACCCTCTCACACCCTTTCCCCCTCCTCAAAGAACTCATACTCCTCTCTCTTAATCATAATTTCTTCCATTTTAATAATAACTTCTACAAACAAAACTCAGGCTTAAGCATGGGTTCCCCACTCTCTCCTATACTAGCTAACATATTTATGGAACTCATCGAATTCTACCATATTCTTCCTCATCCTTTGTTATCTAATTCCTTCTGGTTTAGATACGTTGATGATATTTTTGCAGCTTTACCATTAACTATAAACCCCACCAACATTCTTAACCTTATCAATAATATACATCCCAACATAAAATTTACAATAGAACTTTCCAACAACAACACCCTTCCCTTCCTTGACACTCTCATTTCTTGGACCCCCCAGAACATCTTACAATTTTCTGTTTACAGAAAACCTACTGCTAACCCTAGCTACATACATTGGTTTTCTTCACACCCCCAAAACACCAAACTCGGTATCCTTTCCTCTCTTTATCTCAGAGCCTTCAATATCTGCTCCCCTTCTTTCCTACAATCTGAAATTAATCTTATTTCTTCCACATTCCTTAAGCTCTCTTACCCACAACACATCATTAATACTGCTTTACGCCGAGCTAAGAATAATTTTTACACTAAACTCAATGCGCAAAACAGAACACACACTTCTTTTTTACCATTACCACCCATTATTCACAATACTGTTAAAAAAATACTACCTGAATCCATACACATTTCCTCCTCAAATATTCTCCCTTTCAAAAAAATTCTAAAACCACACACACACAACAATACTTCCACCTCACAATACGTTTACAAAATTCCTTGTTCAAAATGTAATCAAGCGTACATCGGAGAAACTATCGACTTCACCCGTAGAAGATACCAACATAAACACGATCTAAAAACAGATAACCTAAACTCTGCCCTTACCATCCACAGATCCACCCACAACCCCTTTATAAATGCTGACTACATGACACCCATTATTAACATTGATAACATACACCTGAGAAAACTCTCCGAGTCATTTTGCATTACCAACACCAATAATTTTAACATACAGAAAAACGAATACATAATAGATCCTATTTTAAACAACATATTAAACTTCTCAACTTTTTTTAAAAATCTAAAAACAAAAACTTTCTTGATACTATTTTGATTTTAATTTATTTATTTTTAGTCTGTATATCACACATCTGAAAGAGGGTCACGATTCGACCGAAAACACATTTAAATTAATTTATTAAAAAAAAATTTAAAAAAAAAAAAAAAATTCTTCTGCTGAAATTTCCTGAATCTAATTTCTCTATAGGCATATTTATTATAATATATATATATATATATATATATATATATAATATATATATATATATATATATATATATATAATATATATATATTATATATCATCTATATAATTATATATATATATATATAAATATTATATATATATATATATTATATATATATATATATATAATATTATACATATATTTATATATAAATTACGGGAAGGTAAAGAAAACTTGCCTCCTCTAGGATCGAACCAACCGCATGTTTGCGAACTGAGACTGAGAACGATATACTTGAAGCTCTACCACTGAGCCATCCTCTAACCCAAAAAAGTTAGATTCAGAAACAGCTTTAACCAAACGAGCTCCCGTCAAGGCGATATCACCAGGTTTTCACCCTGTCCTTCTCTCGTTCGTAAGATTTTAGCTATAACATTGCTTCACCTCATTTAATATTTTAACCGCTAAGCTAAGATAATTAGCGGGAAGGTAAAGAAAACTTGTCTTTGCTCTGGATGCAAACCACCGCATGTTGCAACTGAGAACGATATACTCGACGCTCTACCACTGAGCCATCCTCTAACCCAGAAAAGTTAGATTCAGGAACAACTTTAAGCGAACGATCTCCCTTCAAGGCGATATCACCAGGTTTTCACCCTGTCCTTCTCTCGTTCGTAAGATTTTACACTATAACATTGCATCACAGGAATTTAATATTTTACCGTTAAAAAAAAAACAATTTTTTATTTTTTCATTTTTATTTTATTTATACGCTAAAAATGGTGCCAAATTAAGAATAATGGAACAAGTACCTAAAACGAAAATGTAATTTGTTCGTATGCACTCGGCTGGTTTACAGTTGTTATTCACATTATATATTTGAATTCGTATCCATGTTATTTAAAAATATCAAATGCGGTGAAGGAATGTTATAGTGTAAAATCTTACGAACGAGGGAAGGACAGGGTGAAAACCTAGTGATATCGCTTTAACGGGAGTTCATTCGCTAAAAGCTGTTCCTGAATCTAACTTTTTGGGTTAGAGGATGACTCAGTTGAAGAGCGTCGAGTAAATCGATCTCAGTCGCCACGCGGTGGGTTTGATCCCAGAAAAGGCACGTTTTCTTTACCTTATCGTACTTGTTCTTTGTTTAGTGGTAAAATATGAAATTGCGTTGAAGCAAATGTTATAATATATATATATATATATATAAATAAAATATATAATATATATATTTATATATATATATATTATATATATATATTTAATATATATATATATTAATAAAATTATTTATTATAAAAATATTAAAAAATAATATATATAATGGTCATTGTATTTATTATATATATATTCATATTATATATATATATTGATAATTTAATACTATATATATATATATAGTAATTATATATATATATATATATATATAAATCTTATATATATATATATATATATATATATATATATATATATATACGTAGTTATAGAGCCATCTGAGCGCCTCCACCCTTTTCGATATGAAGGAATAGAGGTATTGGCTTCAAACTTGGAATATAATCTATTATGGGTTGAAGCTCAAACAGGTGTAAATTTCAAGTCTCTAGGAATGTTATAGAGTGGGGTCGCCCCCGAGGGTCGACGCGAATTTTGCGCTTACGCCCTTGTTGCGGGATCTGAGCGACCGACTTAAGACGAGTTCGGATCGAGCATGAATGATTGTAATCTCGATTCGTAGCACGAGATACGTCAGCCGCGTGAAGCGCGCGCTGCGCGGACACAACACAACACATATTTTTATTATTATTACGTCGAAGATTCGATTCCCGAAGGGAATCGAATCTGAGTCGAAAAACGATTCCTGTAAGGAATCGTTTTTTTACGCACTCCGACTCTGTATTCCGCCGCGGTTTCTTCTTCGCATCCGGTTCAGACTCCGACTCCGATTGCCAGCCTGCCTCCGACTCCGAGCTTATCGTATCGGATTAAAATTTGGAGGGGTGTTAGATGGTGACGAACCCTATTCGTATATGAAGTTACAACCCCATGGGTCCACCCCCACCCCCTTAAAAAAAATCAAAGTGTTCGTATAAGGCTGAAATTAGGTGAGAGGATTCAGAGTGTAATTTCTAGAAAGAGTTGATATTGGAATCTGAGGAGTTATCTCCGGATCCGGTGCTGGAGCCACTGCGGTGTTGAGTTAAGTAAACAACGTAATAACAACAATATTGGTGTCTTTATATATGTTATTGCGTCTGTAGATCTCGAAAATAATGGTTTCAGAAAAATCAAGAAAAAAATAAATAAATAAATAATTAAATAAGTAAATAATTAAATAAATAAATAAAATTTCTTATTCTTTTTATGTTTATAACTTACAAATTTACGTTTTTTACATACCCTAAAATAGGTAAATCAAACTACCAACCACCCCACCTCCTATCCAGTCGTGATCTATTGATCTATTGAATCTATTGATCTTTGATCATATTGATTCAAAAGTCAAATTTTTACTAAAAAATTGTCATGTTTTACATATCCTAAATCAGTAAATCAATAAATCAAACCACCATCCAACCACCCTCCTGTCCATCCTTGATCTATTGATCTATTGATCTATTGATCTATTGATCTATTGATCTATTGATTCAAATCAAATTTTTTACTAAAATTGTCATGTTTTACATACCCTAAATCAGTAAATCAATAAATCAAACCATCATCCAACCACCCTCCTATCCATCCTTGATCTATTGATCTATTGATCTATTGATCTATTGATTCAAGTCAAATTTTTTACTAAAATTGTCATGTTTTACATACCCTAAAGCAGTAAATCAGTAAAATCAAACCACCATTCAGACCACCCCTCACTATTGATCTGTCGATCTATTGATCTATTGATCTATTGACCTATTGATTCAGGTCATATATTTTAAACTAAATTGTAACGTTTTTACATACCCTAAATCAGTAAATCAGTAAATCAAACCACCATCTAGCCACCATCCTGTCCATTCTTGATCTATTGATCTATTGAGCTATTGATTCAAGTCACATTTCGAGTATCATTTTGGATAAACATAACATAAAATCAAGTTCTTTATACAAAGATCAATCAATGTATGTTGACGTAACAAAGTTTTCCACATTAATAAAGCTTACTTTAGCATCATCTGAACTATGAATATAACCCACAACGACAAACTAACACATCTTAAACAGGAATAAAATGTTAAACATTAACAAAGTTCCATACTAACAACAGTAAAGTAACTATCATAGCAATCAAAAACGTAACTTATTCACACACATTTGGTCAAGCATGTCTCTAACATAAAACATTGTTAATTTTTACATTAACATGGTAATATTTAACAAATTTACCAATAAACCTAGTGTAATTAATCATACAGACAAGCGAAAAGTAGCCTAACGTAACCATAAGTTTTTCAATTATAAAGCCAACATAACATTGCTAGAACTAAGAATATAATATACAACGAACAAAACCTAACACAACTTACACAAGAATAAACTGTTAACATTTAACAAAGTTCCCCACTTAACACCAGTAAAGTACTAGCATGGTATGCAAAAACGGTAAACTTATTCTCTACTTTTTCAGCACATCTCTAACATATTAACGTTAATCTACACTGGCACAGTAACATTTAACTAAATTCTCACAAACATTGGTTAATTATACTATACGAATATACTCTAAGTAATAAAGTTTCACTCAATAAAACTAAACATAGCGTAACATGAAACTAAGAAAATAATGTACAAAGACAAACCTACACAACTTACACACCGATAAACTGTTAACATTAACAAAGTTCCACACTTAACACCAGTAAAGTAACTAACATTGCATGCAAAACGTAACCTATTCTTACTTTTTCAAGCATAACTCTAACATATTAACGTTAATCTTACACTGACACAATAACATTTAGCAAAAAATTTATCATAAACTTGACCGATTATCATACTGATCAACGAATATACTCTAACGTAATAAAGTTTCCACATTAATAAAGCTAACATAGCGTAACATGAACTAAGAAAAATAATGTACAAAGACAAACCTAACACAACTTACACACGATAAACTGTTAACATTAACAAAATCCCACATTTAACACCAGGTTAAAGTAAC
Source organism: Trachelipus rathkii (assembly GCA_015478945.1). Taxonomy (NCBI): domain Eukaryota; kingdom Metazoa; phylum Arthropoda; class Malacostraca; order Isopoda; family Trachelipodidae; genus Trachelipus; species Trachelipus rathkii. The sequence goes on from JABUQX010041807.1 coordinate 7,841, forward strand.
TAACATTGCATGCAAAGCGTACCTATTCTTACTTTTCAAGCATATCTCTAACATATTAACGTTAATCTTACAAAGAACACAATTAACATTTAGAGCAAAAAATGCATCATAACGCTTGAACGATTAATCTATAGACCAAACGACCTATAGGCTAACGTAACAAATTTTTTACCTACAGGTATATTTAACAAAAAATTATCATCACCTTACCTAAATATCCTAATCCCCAGCAATTAGTTGCAAACATAACAAAGTTTTAATCCTAAACATTACATAAAAAATAACAAAGTTTTTCCAAACATAACATAAAAATAGTTCTTTGAATAAAATATCAATAAAATGTAATATAGTTTACCAAATTTAAAACAGTAAATCAGTATAGTAAAACAGAACCACCACGTCCCCTCCCCCCTCTCCCTACCCATCCCGTCCATGACTTTTTGATCTTTCGATCTAATGATTCAGGTCACATACCGAGTACCATTTCGGATAATAACATAGTACAAAAAAATAAGTTCTTTAAATACTAACCAACGAAATATGCTAACGTAACATTGTTTCAACATTAATAAAGCTAACATAGGCACTACCAGAACTAGAAATAATGCACAAGTGACAAACCCTAACAACCTTACGCCCGAATAAACTACTAAACATTAACAAAAAGTTCCATACTTAACAACGACTAAAGTACCTTAGCACAGCGTACAACGATAACCTACTCACAACATTTTTCAAGCATATCTCTAACAATATTTTTGTTAATTTAACATTAACACTATTGATTTACGTCGCATTTCGAGTATAATTTCGGATAAACATAGAACAGAATGAGTTCTTTATATTCTAACCAGCGAATATATGCTCATATAAAAATTGTTTTCACATTAATAAAAGCTAACATAGCATCATATGAACTAAGAAATAATGTACAACGACAAACTACCCAATTACGCAAACTATATAGACATTTTGTGTTTAAAAAAAGTCAACAAATCAACCCAAGTAAAGTAACTAGCAATTGCGTACAAAACGTAATTTATTCATACTTTCTTCAAGCATATCTCTAACATATTAACGTTAATTTTACATTGACACAGTAATATTCAACAAAATTTATCAATAGACCACGTCTAATTATCAAACAGGCTAACGAATATCTGTAAACATAACAAAGTTTATCTAACATAACATAAAAAATAAGGTCTGAATAAAATATCATATTAAATTGTAATAGTTTAACAGATTTTAAAAGCAAAGTAAAATCAGTAAATCACAGTATAAAATCAACCACAACCCATCCTCCCACCCCTCACCCCATGAAACCTTTTATCTATTGATGCTATGATCCATGTCATATTTCGAGTATCATTTCGACTAAACATAAACACAAAATAAGTTTTTTATATACTAAACACCAATCAATATATGCTAACGTAAACAAAGTTTTTACATTAACAAAGCTAACATAACAATAACCTGAACTAAGAATAATAATGTACAACGACAAACCTAACACACGATACGTATGAATAAAACCTAATAACATTAACAAACCTTCGCACTTAACAACAGTAAGTACCTAACACTTCGTACAAAAACGTAACATATTCCCACTTTTTTCAAGCATATCTCTAACACAATGTTAATTTTACATAACATCGTAATATTTAACAAAAATTAAGCATACACCCTGTCCTAATCAATCATACATGACACGAAATATAAATGGTAACGTACATAATTTTTTTTTACATCACCTTCGTAATATTTAAAAAAAATCATCATAACATCGTCTAAAAATCATAATCCCCAACGAATAATTGCAAAAACAACAAAGTTTTAACCAAACCTAAAAAAAATAACAAAATTTTTATCCGACCTAACATAAAAATAAGTTCTTTTGAATAAAATATCACAGTAAAAAGCGATAGTTAGTTTTACAGATTTTAAAAGCAGTAAATGAGTTAAATCAGTAAAATCAACACCATCCATTCCCAGCAGTCCTCATCCCAACCATTCGCCTATGATCTATTGGACATTGATCCAAGTCATATTTCGAGTTTCATTTTGGATAAACATAACATTAAAAATAAGTTCTTTATATACAGACCTACGAATATATGCTTCGCGCAACAAAGGTTTAGCAATGCAATAAGCTACACATATCATAACCCGAACTAAGAAAATAATGTAACAAATCAATGCTAACATACCTAGCGTATGAATAATCCGCTAAACATCCTGAAATTCCCTACTTATCAAAGGTAAAGTAGCTACAGGTCATACAATACTAGATATGTTCCCACTTTTCCCCGCATATCAGCACAGGTAAAGACGTATTATCTAACAAAATCCCTTAAAAAAGTTGACCAAATCTATCAAAGATACCAGCATCTTGAACTATGAATTGACACTATCTTCATCAAAGTGTCACTCGTCTCGAGCATAACAACAGTTGAACTATGAATAAACATAACGTACCTAACTTACGAATAAACAGTCTTTCATTAACCAAGAGTATCTAAAACCAACACATTACATCCCGAGAGAAAACCCAAATGGGAATGCGCCCCTTGAAAGGGTTGTGAATCCTGAGAGGGGGATCACCCCAAAGGGGTGTAAGCGGGCATTACCCCTCCGAAGGCAGGGGTAAGGCCTCAGCCCTTCGGCGAGGCCCCAAAACCCGCTTACACCCTTAGGGGTGATCCCCCCTCTCAGGATTCACACCCTTTCAGGGGCGCATCCCATTGGGTTTTCTCTCGGAGTGTGATGTTGCTTTTGATACTCTTGGTTAATGAAGCTGTTTATTCGTAAGTTATGGTACGTATGTTAAATATTACTTATGACTGTTGTTGAAATTAACACTGTATTTGTTTAGAGAAATGATGAAAGTTTTTGTAAGATGATTATACTGTGTAACTGACGATGATGTGTTAGAAAACGTGAAGCCTAGGTTAAGATTTTGTTGAGTAATGTTAGATTTGCCCGAGAATTTTGCTAATGTCTACGTTATTCATAGTTTCAACTGTTGTTATACTCGAGACGAGTGATACTTTGATGAAGATAATGTCAATTCATAGTTCAAGATGCTAGTATCTCTTGATAGATTGGTCACTTTTTAAAGGGATTTTGGTAGATAATACGTCTTTACCTGTTGCTGATCAAGCGGGAAAAAGTGGGAACATATCGAGTTATTGTATGACCTGTTAGCTATTTTATCTTTGATAACCTTTGATAAGTAGGGAATTTCAGGATGTTAGCTGGGTTATTCATACGCTAGGTATGTTAGGTTTACATTATATTCTTAGTTCGGGTTATGATATGTTTTAGCTTTATTGATGCTAAACTTTGTTATGCGCGAGCATAATTATTCGTAAGGTCTGTATAATAAAGAACTTATTTTTTATGTTATGTTTAATCCAAAATGATACTCGAAATAGACTTGGATCAATAGTTCAATAGATATAGGCGAATGGGTGGGTAAGGGACTGCTGGGATGGATGGTTTGATTTCCTCGATTTACTCATTTACTGCTTTAAAATCTGTAAACTATCGCGCTTTACTGTGATATTTTATTCAAAAAAACTTATTTTTATGTTATGTCAGGATAAAAATTTGTTATTTTTAATGTTATGTTTGGTAAAACTTTGTTGTTTTTGCAATTATTCGTTGGGGACTGTGATATTTAGACGATGTTATGATGAATTTGTAAAATATTTACGAATGTGCAAAGGAAAAAAATTTCGGTACGTTACCATTATATCGTTGTCAGTATGATGATTAGACAGGGTTATGCTAATTTTTGTTAAAATATTACGATGTTAATGTAAATTATCATTTGATAATGTTAGAGATATGCTTGAAAGAAGTGGAATAATAGGTTACGTTTTTGTACGAAGTGTTTAGATACTTTACTGTTGTTAAGTGCGGAAAGTTTGTTAATGTTAGTAGTTTATTCGTACGTAGGGTGTGTTAGGTTGTTATTGTTAACATTATATTCTTAGTTCAGGTTATGTTATGTTAGATTTATTAATGAAAACTTTGTTACGTTGCATATATTCGTTGGTTTGTATATAAAAAACTTATTTTGTGTTATGTTAGTCGAAATGATACTCGAAAATGTGACATGAATATAGATCAATAGATTAAAAGGTCATGGTGGGAGGGGTGGGTGATGGGGTTGATGGTTTGATTTTACTGATTACTGATTAACCTGCTTTAATATCTGTAAAACTATTACAATTTAATATGATATTTTATTCAAAGACCTTATTTTTATTATGTTAGTTTGGATAAAACTTTGTTATGTTTACAGTTATTCGTTAGCCTGTTTGATAATTAGAACGTGGTTAATGATAAATTTTTGTTAAATATTAAACTGTGTCAATGTAAAATTAACGTTAATAAGTTAGAGATATGCTTGAAGAAAGTATGAATAGGTTACGGTATTGTATGCAATGCTAGTTACTTACTGGTTTTGAGTGTGGAACTTTGTTAATGTTAAACTGTTTATTAGTGCGTAAGTTGTGGTAAGTTTGTCCGTTGTACATTATTTCTTAGTTCATTCATGTGCTATGTTAGCTTTACTTAATGTAAAACATTGTTTAGTTTAAGCTATATTCGCTGGTTAGAATTAAAGAACTCATTTTGTGCTATG